>CM044112.1:2637643-2762933 GCA_024174645.1 Lemna minuta
TTATTTACCATTATACCCCTCAATTCGAGTAGTGTTAAATTGGTAAGTTTAGCTTTATTTTTACATGAATTGGTGTGCAGTGATGCGCATGTGAGTCGACATCGAGTCGACTACATTGAATTTGATATTCAAAACACTGCAGAGCCATCAAAAACCGGGTGATCCTATCATCTAGTATGTACGAGAAAACATAATAATCGGGCTTCCTTGAAGGAGGTCTAGCTATTCAAGTATCTAGCCTTTAGTTGTATCCATATGGCCTCTAGAGGTTTGGATCTCCTCTTCATAGCTCTTCACCAAGAGAGAAAGAGAAAGAAAGGAGAGAACTCTCATAAGGCTTGCATGCCCATGAAAAATTTATGTAAAAATTTTTCATGAAAACACAATAGCATGCTATATCCACCAACATCCGCGGAGTCCTTATGTGTGTAAACCTCAGATCTATACATCTCACTGGTGCAGATAACTCTCAAAGATCCAATAACACTATAATGTTAAACCTTTGATTAATTATCTACATCAACATATAGATTAATTAATCTAGGATCGATTTATCCCAATCGACGGTTGAGTTGCCCTCACTCTTAGGTGCCAAGCTACACCGCATACTCCAAAATATATGGAGAATATAAGAACTCCTTATGGAACCTTGTCGCTCATTGATTACCATGTATGTATAATCCTTCATCTGCATGAGACTCATAAATGACTTAGGGTATGGTCAACTATCAACCTCTAATCAGTCACTCAAGTTAGTATTGATATGTGTAGGAAATCATCATGAACTCTTTTCTTCGATATTTCAACTACCTTTGCCAACGATTTATCACATGTCATTCCTTGAGTCAACCTCTCAAATACCAAAGGTGGACAATCCCACCTTTGCCACACAATCATCTTCGAGGACTTCATGTCATATCCAATATATGATATTGTAGAGATACAATGGCTTGGGATATATTAGTCATAATCAAAATACGGTTATTTATCCACAAGATACATTTGGTGTCTCAAGTTAAAGGATCAGCATACATAACCGTGACATGAATCAACTTGATTGATAGTTAGGTATAATACCATTCTAGGGTTTATACGGATCAATTCAGTGAACTCATTCTCCAAAGAGCACCCACTATCTATCCTTAGTGTCTCCTCATTGATGGTTATAGGATCAAACATACTCATCATATGAGTCAAATCAAAAGAGTGATATTCTTTCCCGATAATTCGATATCCTTCCCCAAATATCTAACGAATATGAGTGTTTAGAACGAGATGTTGAAAGACTAGTGATCATTGTATTATGATCTCATCATAATCGACTAAGTCATTGCATATTTGATAACATGCAAATTATACATACTGATTATATATGATTATTAATGCAAATTAAGGCATAAAAATTTCCATTCTAATGCATATTATCCTATTTTTAGTTGTTTATCTATCATTCTATGAAAAATAAGTCATAATCTCAAAAATGCACTAATTTAGGGATAATTATGATAAATTAAAGAGAAAATATTTTTAAGATTAGATTATCCCTATTTTTTTATTTAAAATTATAATTATTTTTTTAATGCTAAATAATAAGAGAAATCACTTTTTATACACTCATTTATTATCCTAAATTTTTAAATTCTATGAGTATATTTTTGAAATAAAAATTTATTCTCTTGTTAATTAGTAAATTTGACTTTTTTATAATGCGAAAATTTAATTTCTGATCCAACAAACCAAATTTGGATTAATTTTGAATTATATTTTAAAAGTTATGAATTTTCACATTTTTAGGGATTTTTCTGGAAATTTTTTTATTTTTTATGAATTTATTTGGATTTATTTTGAGTTTAAAAGAATAAAAAAATCAGATTTTATCACGAGATGATGTGGCAGATGATGTGGTGCGAGCAAAAACAATGTCACCACATGACGGTGTATGAACACGCAATGTGGTGCACGCGTATGTTTGCACGTGTGTGTGTGTGTGTGTGCACGCGTGTGTGTGCGCGCGTGTGTGTGCGCACGCGTGTGTGCGCACGCGTGTGTGCGCGCGTGTGTGCACGTGTGCACGAGTGTAATTAGAGAGATTACACTTTCTTTTCATGATAACACTATCTCTCTAAATCGCTTACACCTTATAAAGATGTTGAATCGCCATAACTAATGTCCTGTGGGACTATCTTTTCTTTTTAATATGCGCAGGTGACATAGCGTCATGTGGAGCATTCGATAGTGCAAGTGAATCGCGATCATCAATCGTCACTTAAGTGAAGGGGTATGTGGCGCACTCTGACCCATCGGCGAATCATTTTACAATTACTTAATCTCAACTTTTCATCTAAGGAGTTTTAATGGCTGAAAATAAAACAGACAAAATGCATCTGGAGCAATAGATCAAGATTAGACGAATGGTGTTTCATGTATTTTCTCTTCACGCACAACGAGGTGAAATCTCGGCGATTCATCTTTGATCCAAAGGATGCTATTTAAGCTTAATGATTTGCATATCTGCATTTTGATCCGTTGATCTTTGATCTATTGATCAAAGATCAAATGTTGAATCCGATAGTTACACCCAAATCTCCCTATAAATTGAGATGTTCTTCAACGATGTAAATCATTATTGGGTCCTTCGAGTAATCAAACAGTCTAGACATCATAATCTTTGAATCTCTTGCTTCTAATCATTTCTAAATCAATTTCAGCATCCAAGGAGTGTTTGAAAGTGAGATTTTGTTGAGAGAATAAGGAGAAATCAATTCTTGAATGCCAACGATCATCTTTGAATTTGCAGAATGAAAAGCCTTTGATCCAATGAGAAATTGGTTCAATTCAAGTGCTATCTTGAGTTAGAAATCTTGTTTTCATCATAATATTTTTTCTATAATATTAGATTTCAATTTCAAATCGTAGATTTTGTTAATTTTGTTTTTAATTTCAGTTTTCTCTCTCTTCGCGATCCGAATTTCTCTCTTAATTTCGCTCGTCAATTTCTCCGCAAATCTTGATCCAAATTATGTGATTTTTTATTTCGTGGATTTGATTTCAAGTTCTCTTTCCAAATATATCAAAATCACTAATTTCTTACCCCATTTCATTGTCCAATTTGATCAATTTCAAAGAATACATAAAAAAATACCTTAATTCTCTGTGGATTCGACCCTTATTCACGACTATACTCCTTAATTCGTGATTAATCTTTAAAATTGGTGAGTTTGGTAAATGTTTTGACATGTGTTTGCGTGTTTTCAATGACCTCGCGGATTCTCTTCATCAATATTCTCAAAAGAATGGCTAGAATGATATTGAATAAAATTCATTTCAATGAATATAAATGAGATACATGGAAGTGTGATTGGTTTAAAGGCTACATAATATCCATCACTATCTAGTGTAGTCTTAATTTTTAGAGATCTTCGCACCATCACATAACATGGATTTGACGGAGAGAGGAGACTATAGTATCTCTAGGGAATGAAGTTTTTTGGGTTCCCAATCCCCACACATTAAAGTCTTTATATCAAGTTTGAAATTTTTCACAAAAAGGCAAATCAAACATATATACCTTCTTATCCAACTTCGTGTTTGTGGCCCTTTAGGCCTAATTACACATCAAATTAATAAATGATAGGCCAAGGAATTCTTTACTGGCATGTCTAATTAATGAGTTTAATATCCAATATTAATTAATTAGTTATAGATCAGTTTAACCCACTCGATTTGTTGATGATGGATATTATATAACCTATAGGTCAAATCACAAGTCCATGTATCTCATCTATACTCATCAAATTGAAATTTATTCATTATTATTCTTTTGTGAAGTTTTCCATGAGCATATGTAATGACTAAGTTAGTTTCAATGAGATCATAATACAATGATCACTAGTATTTAAAGATATGTTCTAAATATTCTCATTCAAGGGATATTTGAGAAGGACATCTAATTATTCAATAAGAATAATATTATCTGATCTAACTCATATGATGAGTATTGTTGATCTTGTGGCCATCAATGTGGAGACACTAAGTATAGAAATTAGGTACTCTTTGGAGATATATTTCATGGAATTGGTCCATTTTAATCCTTGAATGTTATTATACCTAATTGTCAATCAGATTGATTCATATCATGGTTGTGTAAATGGTCTTTTGACTTGAGACACTGAACTATCGTATAAAGTTCTTCGCAAAATCAGCGATATTGGTTTCCTTTAGAGAACAAATGGAGTAAGGGTTGATCCACAGAGAACGAGATCAGAATTAGCATTGGACTAATCTTCCTTTCTTTTGCTCTCACCTGGCTAACATAAGTGACTAGTGGAAAAAAGGGGAAGCCTATGCTTGTTAATAGGCACATATAGCTTGAGGCTAGAATGATCAAGAATAGGGACGAAGAAGGGAGAAGTAAAAAGTAGTACGTAGAAGAAGGGAAAGATAAAAATTTTACAATATAATGCTTTCTATTCAAACCCAAAAGGGATAGAGAGAAGTAATTAATAAAGGTGAAGGGATAGGAGAAGTCCCTTCCTTCCTCTTCTAGTTAGATTGATTGAGGTTCAATCTCGACCAGAAGCAAACACCTTCTCAACACACTGGACAAGAAATTTCTTATTGATGAGACGTGCAGAGGTTGATCTTTTCTTTCTCAACAAGATGCCAATGCTCCATTGGATGAGATATTGAGATCAAAACACTGAGAGGAAAAGACTACACTTACCACGTTGTCACCCTCCTTGCCGACTAAATGGTGCTCCCGTCCTTGGCTTCTTTATCAATTTCCTCTCTAATCTTCTCTTTGCACTCTTGACAACAAGAATGGACCTTGAGAACATTGTTTTCTTCCTCCTAACAAATTTTAGGAGCAGATCTACGAGATGCTTTATAGAAGAGAAAGGGAAGATTTAAATAGGGGTTCCCGAAAACCCTAATCCTCATAAGCGCCATGTGAGTGCTCGTCACGGTCACTCCGAACCGGCTCAGACCATACAATCCTATGGGCTCTCCTTAATGGTCTCCCTTGAGGCTTCTTTTTCTCACTCCTTGTTGACCTCCCATTGAGCTTTCCTTCCTTAGTCTTGCACTGCACCAAAAATTCACTAAAAGCGTCGAGGTTGTCCTCTTGACCTGAGGTCAAGTGAATTCAATCATCTCATCCAAAAAATTCATGCTAAGATTCAAAAAAATTGTGACTTAAGTACATAAATCTAATTTTTTTCTAATTTTTAATGTACATAAACATAAATCTACTTTTAGGCAGGTTTGAGCAAGCAAATCAACCAAAAATAAAAAGTCATTTAACATCCATTATTTGATGTTATTAGACACCAAAAGACATCTTGTGGATAGTTGATCATGTTTTGATTATGACTTATGAATCCTTAGCTAAGAGATCTCCAAAAAAATTCATGTATTAGATACAACATGAAATCCTCAAAGGTGAATGCATAGTCAAGATGGGATTGTTTACCTTCAATATTTGAGGGAGATTGACCCAAGAAAGCAGTCGTGATGAAATCCTAGGCCTCAATATTTGAAGGTGTTATTGATGATTTCTTCCACGCATCCATATTAACTTGACTGATCAGTTAGGGTTTGAAAATTAACTATGCTCTAATTCATTCATGAGTCTTGCTCAAATGAAGGATTATATGTATATGTTGATTGTCTAGAAATTAAATTATAAAATGTAGTTAAAGGCTCCTAGTTCAATGAAGAAATTGAAATTTCCTTACGAGCATAGGTTAAATAATTTCTAAAATTTAGTTAAAGCTTTCCTTATGAGAAAGAAATTGCTTGAAGAGAAGTATTTGAGGTTATTTCAACCTTCAATTGTATGGTGATAATAGCTGGCAACACAGGTTTATGCAACAAGTGGAAAGTTGCTGCTCATGACACACGAAAGTAGAGGATGGAGTGATGGAAGCTAGGGGCATGAGAGATTATGGTGGCGATAATTGGAGGTGATGAATGCACATGGAGAGGGAGAATTGAGGAGTGAAAGGAGGAATACGAAGAAGACAAAAGTGGGAAGGCAAGGCAATCTAAGTGCCTCTAGTTTGAAACTGGAAAAGAGAGAAAGACAACATAACAAATAAGATGAAATAGAAATTTTCCTCCATTCCTCTTTTCTATTTGGGATGACATGGTCAACTTAGCCTAGAAAAGGATAGCATGCATCCCTCATGCTGAATGATGGTTCAGCATGTGACATGAGGTGACAAAATGCTTCTTGTATAGATTTTTCTGCAAGGTGATTTTTTGCAGCCTTTAGTGGCAATGGAAAACTACCGACCTTAGCTAGCTCACACATCCAATATTTAGATATTAGGTTGAAGATTTCGAGCACCAAGGGAATAAATCCACACTTACTCCACACTAACTAGCCCAGAAAGTGCTCCTTCTCCTTGCTCCTTAGTGGTTCTCTCTTGAACCTCTTCTCCATGATTTTGAGACAAGAATGGACCTCAAGGATTTCTTTCTAGTAACCTCCAAGCAGTGTCGAGGGTGAAATCTCAAGATAAAAGCTGTAAAAATGCTAGAGGAGGAGATTAAATAGGTCTCCCTCCAAAATCCTTAGATCAGCAAGGGTTTAGGTAATTTGGGCAGCTATGATCTCTCCAACTCAGCCTTCTCCAACTGTCCAGGCATCAACTACTAAGCATGGGCTTCTCAAAAAGGGATTCTAAAAATGGGCTTCTTGACATGGGTTGACTTGAGCTTCTCTTATTTCCTCCCTTTTGCATCCTAACTTCAACTCTCAATTTTCCTCAATCTTATATTTCATCAAAATTCAAGAGAAACATGAGTTATTTTCCACTTGAATCTAGGAGTTAAGTGGGTTTAGTCACATAATCCAATAATAAGTGCCAATATGTAATAATTATAACTTAAGCAATTAATTCATAATTTTCTTCTTTTAATCATAAACGATGGAGGATATGTGTGTTTAGGCAAGTCTAAGAAACTAAATCACTTATAAAAACAATAATTTATTGCTCATTATTTGATATTATCAATGGTAACTGATAACTACAAGGTTCTATTTGTGAGTTCTTATACACTCTATATCTCTTAGAGCATGTAGTGTATCTTGACACCAAATAAGTAAACTAGTCAACCTATTAGTGGGTTAAATAAATCCTTGATTAATTAATCTAGATGTTGATATAGATAATTAATAAGGTTGACCATAAGTGTTATTGGGTCTAAAAAAGTTATTAACTAGCAAGATATATGGACCTAGAGGGTCACACAAATAATGTCTATAGGTGTTGGTGGATATAGACATAATTCTAAGGGTTTTATGAAAATTTCACATACCCAATGTCTACAAATAAGGTAAGAACAACTATAACTCAAGCAGCCAATGTGAGCCTAGTGAAAGCTATGTCCTTTCTTCTCTTTCTCTCTCAGAGAAGAGTGTTGAAAAGGATATTCAACCCTGTGGAGATCATGAGAATACTACTTGAGGATGGACACTTGAATAGCTTTGAGAAGTCCTTCAACAAAACTTATAAGCATGAATTTAAATCTATATTGGATGATAAGATTTTCTGTTATTGGTGCCTTGGTACTTTAAATCTTAGGTTCAATGTATTCTGATGCGTTTGATATCTTAAACAAAAATTTTGAAAGCCTATCGAGCATCACATCCCAACAACTGATTGATTGCTTATTAATAAATTTTCATGAGACAACACTGTCATTCTAGTAGATGCTCCATTTTTCTTCAAAAAAATGCCAATAAATTATAAATTTTGGGTCATAAATCAATATATAATACATAACTTATTGAAATTAAAAATTCTTAAATTTTAAATTCAATATCTAACAATAAAAATCTACATTTCAATGAAATTCATGTCACTTCACTTTCAAGGTTTTTGCTTGGCATTCACCTTTTGTGAAATAAACATATGTTTTTCAAATTAAAATTTTAGAAAGAAACTTTTTTATAAGGAAACAAATCAATCATGGTAAAAATTAGTGTGACACTAAAAATTTTAGTGTTGTGAACTAAAATAATGATATTCAAGGTCCGAAACGACAATGCTAGAGACACGATAAATTTGCATTTGAAGGCAAAGTTAGAAGGCTAACACAAATCTCCCACTATCTCCATTCATGTAATACTCTCCTAAATATGGTCCCATAAAACTCTCTTGTAGGGTCGCTTACTCATTTATTTATCCCTATCAAGTCCTTTAACATTCTAATCTAGGAGATAGATAGTCTTGTGCCAACCTTTGGCAGTGCAAACCTCCATCACAAAAATGTTTAATCTTTTGATATTTCTAGCATTCCAATAAAAACCTAGATTAGTGGTGACATATTCTAGTATGCCTTTTTCCCAATTCACCACATCATACTCATGCAAGTTTCACCACCCCACCTTGAGGATATTTCAATGACCAGGATGTAATGTCACCAAGTCGAACATTACAACATTTTCAGTTTGTCACTCTAATCACTCCATGACCTATTCTCAAGACATGTTAATGCAAATCTAGTGCATTCTAATGATCATCATGATACAAATTAATAGTCAACGATTAATCATGCAATTTTTAAGGCTTTTAATGGCTAAAATGCTCCAAATTAAAATCATGATATCTCACGATCCCGAATGAGTTAGGGGCTGAATTTTTTGCCATGATCGTCATTTTAATCTCTACAAATATATTAGGGCTGATTTCAATTTTGAGGCAAAAAAATATTCCTTGATTTCAATCTTTTAACCTTTCTCCTCATGGATTCAACATTCACTCACTATTATTCTGAATTTCAAAATCAAATTCAAAGAGTTGAGTATAATTTTTCATACATTAACTTACGCATTCAATGATTGTAATTTTATGCATATCAATACCCATCAGTGAGTCTCGACATACCTCAAGAGAAGTCTAGGGGAAAAACATTTTTACAAATGGCATGGACATCTTCGAGTTGGGATCTACTCGAGTCTAGCTACTCATGTGAGAATGGGATTAAAAATCCACTTCTAGCTACTGAAGGTAACCTTGTAACCTAGTCTAGTAACATGCAAAATGTGGTCTCCGCTCTCATGTTGAAGCTGAAAATTGTGCTATGATGATGATTGCTTGTGATATTTTTGGATAAGGTCTCGCCAAAAAAATTGTGAGTTCATTTGAGAGTATATATGGTGATGTATGGTGACAATCAATGGTCATCTTCATAGTGAGAAATCAGCATTTTTGTGAGTGCACCAAGCACATTGAGGTGGATTCTCATTATGTTAATAACAAAGTGCTTGAAGACCTCATTACTAAAAGTGTAATATCACTGAAACACCCTACAAATATCTTTACAGATGGACTGCGTGGACATAAACCAAAACTTCCTAGCCACGTGTTTGGAACCATGTCAGTGTGAATAGAATCCATTTATAATGTATTGTAGATAATTCATCCCTACCATGTGATGTAGGACATAGCAAAGACTAATGCAAGATCCGACATAGTGGCAACTAAGGGGGGCAACAACAAATCCCCTTTAGCTCACTTTTGAGAATAAGAATACAGTTTCAACTCAAAATATGCCTACCAATTCTATTACATGATGGCCTATCAGTAAGCCTTGGAGGAAAGAGAATAAAACTTAAAATTTAAATGAAAATAAATAAGGAAATAAATTTCAGTGTTAAACAAAGCTTGACTTTGATGTTGGGTTAGCATGCTTGGCCCAACAATCTTCCCAGGCTGGAGAACTTGACTCTAGTGAGTAAGTGGGAGGACACATGGCTGCAGGTGGGGAAGAAGTGATGGCAGAGCGGTAACCACATCATAAAGGCAAGGTAGTAGTCACATTGGTAGGCGAAGAAGCAGAATCAAGATCAGCTAAGTGTGTAGTAGTTTTTTAGGCGTCAGAAGCTGGATCGTTGTCGGTGGGATAATGAAGGCGTTGCACCATGGCCCGGGTCATGGTCACGTCCTACATTGGTGGGGCGCACACCACCACCACGTCCTTGTACCACTCATGGCATGATTGACTAGCCACATGCCATTGACATCACCACCACATCTAGCTAAGAACCTCATAAGTTTGGCCAAACATTTCATTTCTTATGATGCCAACGATATGTGCACAAGATTTATTCATTTGAAAAAAATGTATGCATATCTTGACAACAAACAAGTCAACTTTCTATGTTTTATGCTTCCTACACAACACAATGTGATAGCTCCTATGACATAGATCTAGGTTAGATTCTTCCTTGTGTTGATGTACATTTCGATGGGTACCCATTGCACACTCATGTGTCCCTCAATCCACACAACACATAAATGTAATTGGCCCGTACAACATTTCGGTATATAGAGGCCCATATAGATGTTTGGAAAATCTGATGTATCCTATCACTCCCCATTGCACAATAACCATGTTGATCACCCTAATCATGCCATATTATAGATTTTGGTTATTTCGGTCATATTATAGAAGAAGATTGAGCTTATCTTTCCTTTCATGCACTCAATTCGTGCATATATTGCTTTTAGATGCATCGGATGACATTCAATATAATTCTTATTGGACTTCATTTTAAAAATTATGCACATTGGATTCAACTCTTCCATTTTTAAAAACTAAGCAAATTTGTAGAGTTGAATTCCATAATTATGATAACGGGTGTGATCTTCATCTAGTTCAAAGTGATGTCATATATTTAATTCATTTAAGACAACTCTTAAAGGGCCATAATATTCATAGCTGTTTGATCATGCTTCATCAAGAGCCCAATGCTTCATATCATGATGAAGAATAAGATCTTGCGTGTTTTACAAAAGCCATCTTCATTTTTTTAACGGTCATATATCGATGAAAATATACAATTTCACGTTGCACATTCCAGCCATCGTTATGCAGTCTATAAAATACCTATGCAGCTGTTCATCGGCTGTCTCAGTTCTTAATGGAAAATATTTAAATAAAGAGGTAATTTGATCCACACGAAAATGAAAACGGTGCAGGGACAGGAAATCCTTTCCGTGGTGGACGAAGCACCACGATGACTAAAGCGCGTGCGAGGGCCACAAGAACGGTTGTGTACACGTGGGCTTATCCTCCTGGGCTCACGAGACCTGTCTAGATCTCGAACAGTAGATTACTCTAGTATCCACCTCTCCCCTTCTCTCTCTTTCTGATCTTCCATGGCGTCATTCGTCTCCTTTGCCGCCATTTCCTCTCCCGCTTGCCCTCTGGGAGTTCTTTCTGACCGTAAAGGCGCGGCTTTTCCAACTGCCCACTTTGCTTCTGTCGCGATCAGAGCACTCTCCTCCTCGCAGAATTTTTCCCACGTGAATGGCGGATTCGCCACGTCAGCTTCACGGATGACTTCGTCCGGGAGATTGAGAACTTCAGGCGTGGTTCGTGCTACTGCTGCTGTGGAGAAGTCCATTCATGATTACACAGTCAAGGTTTGATTTATTCTGATTGCATTATTTGCAGTTAAGTCGACGGTTTGATGTATCTTTCGTTTCAATTTTTTGGGTTCTCACAGTTTTCAATTTATTGATCAGGATATTGATGGGAAGGACGTATCTCTTAGCAAATTCAAAGGGAAAGTTCTGTTGATTGTGAATGTTGCATCGCGATGGTAATATAATGTTTAATCTATTTATTTAGTCAGAAAGAAGGATTTTTTTTTTTTCCGAAGAGAGGAAAAAGAACTATTTAAGCCTAGAGATAGTCTGTTTGTATGAAAATTATTCTCATAGATGCAAATATTTGGTTCCCAATTTCAGTGGCCTTACAACCTCAAACTACATGGAGCTTTCCCACGTCTATGAAAAATACAAGACTCAAGGTAATCGACAGTCTCGCATTATATACAGGTCCTTATTATTATTTCATTTATAGTAAAATGATGAGAAGTAATGAAATAAGACAAGTACAAGTAATGAAATAAGACATGATTGTGGTTTTCCTAGTGCACCACGCACAACAGACATAGAATGTCAGCTACTCAACATTTTTCCTCCCTCTCTCTTTCTTCAAATCTCTCCTTTCATGAATCTCTCTCTCTCTCTCTTCAAATCTCTCCTTTCATGAATCTCTCTCTCTCTTTCAAACTCTCTCTTCCCTCTCTCCTCTGTCCCTGTTTTCTCTTTCTCTACTCACGCCTCTCTTATGCCAGATTTGCGACTGTTGAAAGGTGATCCAAAGTACAACATATAATAATACCATGTGGCCCATCTGCGCGATGGTTGATAACTATGCCCCACATACATGCGTGACCGTCATTTTTTATGCACAGCTTGAGCCATGTGTCATGCTTTTTAACGGTGCATCTCTCTCAGAGCTTGAGATCATTTACTTTTGGTTTCATATAGTGTCAATACCAATAGCTGTTTTGCTGTTTCTCTGTACCTGCTTATAAGTTCTCGTTCGCCGTGGCTTTTATAAACCAGGCTATCCACTGCTTTCACTTCGACTTGTCTTTAGTGATTGCTTAGAGCCCTTTTTCCATCAATAGGTACTCCCGATGTGTTGACCACATGGTCTAACATGGCCTTTTCTATAGGGACATTCACAATAGAGTCCATGCTTGACAAGAGCTCCTTCTATAATATCAGTATCGCTACTTTCTTACTCTCCGGCAACATTAGCTACATTCTTATTCTCCAGAGTTGACCGTATTCCTTTCTCACCAGACGTAGCTGGAATCTCATTTAATCTATTTACATATGCAATTTCATCTCCATCTGAGACTACTTGACCGATCACATCCACTCGATTTAGGGATGAGTAACTGGCTTGTGGAGTTGTTTTTATCTGGCCGGGAGTTGGCTATTTACAATACCTTGCACGTGGGACTGCTGTCTACGCTGCTTTTTAGTCATCGATTTATCATGCATTGACCTGTGAGAGAAACCAGCAATTGAGAAATTTCGATCAGTTCGTACCAAATTTGCTTAAAATTTGTTTTCCTATCTCCTTCAAAATATGTCCAAGGGATGTATGGAAATAGGACTTATTGAATTCGTAGAATTGCATTCCCAGTTGAATGACAGACTCACCTCATTCTTATTCTGCAACAGTTCTTAAAATAGGATTTTGAAGTACTGACCATCATAAGATTAAAAAGAATATATTGCTTACAACTTTGATTGCAGGACTTGAGATTCTAGCATTCCCTTGCAATCAATTTGGAGGTCAGGAGCCCGGATCAAACAACGAGATAAAACAGTTTGCATGCACAAGATTTAAAGCAGAATTTCCCATATTCGACAAGGTAACACCTTAGAATTAAATATTTAATCGATTCCCTCAAAATCTCATGATTTATTGTTAAAATTCAGGTAGATGTCAATGGACCAAATACAGCTCCAGTCTACCAGTTTCTCAAGTCTAGCGCTGGCGGATTCTTGGGTGATATCATAAAAGTGGAACTTTGAGAAATTTTTGGTAGATAAAAAAATGGAAAGGTTGTTGAGAGATATCCACCGACTACCTCACCTTTTCCAGATCGAGGTAACAATGTTACATCAATAAATCTCAAATGCTTTTCATCTATTTTTAAATTTGCTCTCGTAAAAGCATCAACTGATCTAGATTTGATAGATGGGTGCCTACCATGTTTGTCTAGATAGATTTCTGGCTGTAACATTTGATATCAAGGTCACAATCAATCTGTCAATCATCCTGGATTAGAAATTGATCTTTACGTTCCAAGTGTGATTCAACCTGAACTGTTGGATCTAAATGAAAATGAAAGAAAAATCCAGCAGCCCAGATTGAAAATGAAAACGATAAAAAATCTGGAAGAGGGAGAGAGAGGCTTGCCGCTGCCACCATCTATGTTGCGACCAATTTTTAGTAGAGAAGAATTGATCAATGGAAGCTATGAAATTCATTTTATATCAATTTTCTTCTATATTTCTAGTTTATCTACTTAGGACGAAATTGAAGTTTCTAACTTTTTTTATGCTATGTTTCTCACAGAAAGACATCAAGAAGCTGCTTCCAGCATGATCGACAACTAAGAGAGTGCAGTGGCTTGTTTTCATTTAAATAACTTTCTGTAGATAACATTACTATTATATGTTCCTTCTGTATATAACAGATATCTTTGTAGGGATAGATGGGATCATCCTTCTGAAAAATTGTTAAAGATTCAGCTGAATCATTTCTGCTTTTGTCAGACGAATTCAGCTGGTCAGTTTGAGTGAGGTATTACGTGATTAGTTTTATCCATTGGGGTCATTTTTGTACCTCTTCATCTTCAAAAGCTGACTGCTGGATTGATGTTTTCTTTCCAAAAAAAATGTATGAATCCAGAAACTTCATCTTCTTCAAGTGGTAGGTTTTGGTGACTATTACCATACTAATGTTATTGTAGTATCATTGGGTTAGTATTAGGTTTATATGCATATTCTGAAAGGAGTATAATACTTAAAAATATGAAAATTTACCTCACTGTCTACTATAAAATATTAAAATACATACCCAATGAGGTCAGATTTAGTGATTATTTTCTTTGTTATAATTTCAGTTCATCTTTTACCTTCTTATATACAAAATTGGGAGAATTTTGGGATATGTATGTATGTATGTATGTATGTATGTAAGTAGGATTTCTCCTTATTTATCGATATTCAATTTTTTTTACTAGTCAGCCCCCATTTTCACCCAATTTATCTATTCAAGATCAATTCCACACAAATTTTGAGTTCCCTAGCTGCCCAATGAGGCTCATGGCAACAGTCCTAGAGATCCTACCATCACACCATGTTGTCTGAAGAGATAGAATTGATGGATATATTGAGGGTTTCCTTTTATAAGGATATATGAGAGAAGGTGGAGAGAGAGATAGAGAGAGGTTGGGCCTATTGAAAATTTTTATCCTTTGGCTACTGCCTCTACTCTCTATGACTAGACATCTCTCTGACCATCATAAACATCTTCAATTCTTCCCCATACGCATGTATGACATTTGAAATGTGGATATGATGACATGATCTTCGAAAAAAATGGAATTAAAGATGATAACATGCATCAAAATGTCATAATTCAAGCATTTAAGCTAGTTAAAAATCATTTAATTGCACGTATAAATGCATATTATCACCACACTCACCTCTCTAGTGTGCTAAATAATACTATATTATAGTTTGGACCCCTTACAAATTTCTAAGAAAAAGCCCATTAGCGGCCCACTAATGCTCCAGATATTCCTGCAACTCAGCGAGGCTGGCAACTCTCACGAAGGTTTATGCGAGGTTCTCGCAACTCGCTTTATCCTCTTCCTCCCCATTCTCTCTCTTCTTCATCCCCTCTCTGACACACTTGGCAGTCCAGACCTCGTAATCCAGAGCTTCTCAGCTTCTTCCGGACCGCTGAAATCCTGGCTTCCATCTTCTTCTTCCCCCATGTCCCTCCGCGGACATGTATACCGCAGAAATTCGAAGACAGTCGGCATCCTGAAGGTGCAAGATTCTTCGTCTGCAGATCTCTTAGGTCTTCTTCCTTTCCGGGAGGTCCGGAGCCTCCGGAATCCGACCACGGATTTCCCACGGTATCTTCTCACCTCAGATCCATACTGCCGCCGTTACTGGTAGAAGATTCCGCGGAATCGAGAATTAAGTGGCCTGATTCAGGAATTCCTCTTTTATGGCCTGGAAACGAAGTTAAAAGAGTTTTCTACCAAGATCCGCCGTGGTTTTACGTCGATTTTGGTCGAGACTTTAGAGATTTGGATTTGATTAGAAAAATGGAGGCTCGGGAAGAGGGAAAAAGAAAGTATAATATTTTGAGGAGGAGGCAGATTAGGGCAGAGACAGAGGCTTGGGAATTAGCAGCGGAGGAGTACCAGGAGCTGTTGAGGGTGATGCTGGAGAAGAAATTGGCTCCTAATTTGCCTTATGTGAAGTCCTTGATGCTTGGATGGTTTGAGCCTCTAAGGGATGCAATTATAAGAGAGCAGGAGCTGCAGAACAGTAAGGAGAAGAGGACGAGAGCAGCATATGCGCCATTTATCGGTCTTCTACCTGCAAACAAGATGGCTGTGATTGTTATGCACAAGATGATGAGCCTGCTGATGACTGGGCAGGAGGAGGGCTGCGTTCGTGTTGTTCAAGCGGCAATCCATATCGGAGAAGCCGTTGAACAGGAAGTAGTGATCTCCTCCCATGTTTTTCAACCGAATTATTGATTATTTCTTTGGATTTCAATCCTTGGATGCGCTCTCTGCAGGTCAGAATCCAGAAATTTCTCGAGAAGTCAAAGAGGTCGGAGAATGTGGAGCCACACAGCAGCCACGAAATACTCAGAAAACGTATTCAGAAGCTGATGAAAACCAGAAGATCACTAGAGATCTACAAGCTATTGAGATCCAACGATGAAATTAGGCCTTGGGGGCGAGACGCCCAAGCCAAGGTCTACTTTTCTCTCTCTCTCCACTTAGATTTTTGTAAAAATGCTAGTCTTCACTGTTTTCTGCATCAATTTGATCTCAGCTGGGGAGCTGCTTGATAGAATTGTTGATGGAGACAGCGTTTGTACAATCTCCTATTCTTCAGTCAGTTGATTTCCCTCCTGACATACGGCCTGCATTTAGCCACACTTTCAGGGCAGTTTCGAAGGAAGACAAGTGAGAATGAAGATTTTTTTAACCTTTGTGTAAATTATGGAGGGGCCTTGTTTTCTTCATTTGGCTTTTTGTTTTGATTCAGAAAATCAGGAAAGAGATATGGAGTGATTGAATGTGATGCAATTGTTCATGAAGGGCTTGATAGCACGGTAAGATGGATTTAAATCTTTCTATTATGCCTCTCATATTTGCAGATTTAGAGGGATAGAAGGGGACTTAGAGAGGGATGAAGAGAGAGAAGGAGCGCTGGGGGAGGTTGGGGTGGTGGGGGGGAGCAGGGGGAAGGATAATGCCATGTATAATGTGTTTTTCTCCAAAGTCATATGGTGTTGTTTGTCTTTCAATTTTCCATTATTATCCTCTTTTAATTTATCGCAATTTTTTTTCAGGCTAAGCATATGGTCATCACTTACATGCCAATGCTGATAAAGCCAGCAAAATGGGAAGGGTATGAAAACAACTATTTTCTCTTTTTATAACTCAGTTATTCAAATCTATATGATTAATTTTATAATATTGAGACTGAGAACTGCAAAAATTTCTTTTCCTTACAAGGATTGTGAATCATCCATGATTGGAGTGCTTCAAATAAACACTTGATACCTACATTAAACCTTGTTGCATGAAAACTCAATATTTCTTTTTGTTCCACTTTTCTTGGTCCAGCTATGACAAGGGTGGCCACTTGTTCTTACCTTCTTATGTGATGCGCACTCATGGAGCAAAAAGACAGCAGGATGCAATTAGAAGTGTTGCGAAGAATCAGTTACGGAAAGTCTTTGAGGTCATTGAACTTTATTTTATGTCATATGTGTCATTTACAATATATATGTTTATGCCCTTAAAATGCAATTCCAGAGGTGTTCATAAAAGGATCAAAATGCAGAGACAACCCTATTGGGGATGTATCGAGCATTCTACCTTCTGTTGGGGATGTGTGGAGAGAGAACGAGAGACAGAGAACAAGAGAAAGAAAAAGTTCTTCAGAAGAAAGGGATAGAGAAATAGGTCAAGGACAGATGAATCAAGAGCAGAAGAGAACTGCAGGAAGGGACTGAGACTTAAGTCAGAGATGGCGATAAGGGCACTGATCGATTGACTTCTTTACTACTTAACATTACAATCAAAGAATATTTATAGATATCCAAGGGAATAGACAGTAAATCAACAGTCAATCAGAAGGGTGTCTATCCCAAATTGTGACTTCCTAATGCCTAGGGGTGGTGTCATATCTGTGCATTGAGGGATAGATGATTGAGTTTGCTCTCTAAAGTTAGACAAGCCTTAGTTGTATGGAAAAAAAAATCAAGGAGATACAATAGGGGCTCAATAAGCCTTACAAGCTTAATGGGCCCCTCACTCAACAGTATTATTTCTGTTGTAAACCAGAAAGGCCAAAAGACACTGGGGCCATAATGAGCCTAGTAAGTCTTGCAGGCCACTCACTCAACAATATACATTCCATTTTGTACCCAAGAGTGGAAGACGTACAATAGAGCCCCTTGAAGAGCCAGTAAGCCCAAAATAGGGTTTTTGGTTTGTCATAAAGAAATCCTCTCACTCAGCAAGCTACTCATATAGAAATCCTGATAAATTTTTCTACTTACAAGTTGGTTTATCAACTGATAACGGAGTAATTTTAGTTTGATAATGAAACTAAAATGAATGTTATCATCTACTTATGAATATTTAAATTATTTTTCTCTTAAAGGCATTGGATACCCTTGGAACCACAAAAATGGAGGGTGAACAAGAGAGTTCTTCGCATTGTGGAGGCCATCTGGAATGAAGGTGGGGGGTACTGCTGGCATGGTTGACTGTAAAGATGTGAGTTGACAAAACTATGATTTTTTTTCCTCTGTTGTTTGCTTTTTCCTCTGATTTATACTCTCTCTTTTGCTCTCTCTCTCTCTCTCTCTCTCTCTCTCTCTCTCTCTGCGCAGATCCCTTTACCTGAAAAGCCACAATCAGAAGACCCAAATGAGATACAAAGATGGAAATGGGAGCTCAGAAGGGTCAGGAAAGTCAACAGTGAGATGTACGCTCAACGCTGTGATATTGAGCTCAAGCTCTCCGTAAAATCCAAACCTGAAATATAAATTTCATTTCAAACGTATTTTTCTCATTTTTTATTTGATCTATTTCATTTTAATTTCCAGGTTGCTAGAAAGATGAAAGATGAAGAGAGTTTCTACTACCCACATAATCTAGACTTTCGTGGCCGGGCGTATCCCATGCACCCTCACTTGAACCATTTTGGCTCAGATTTATGTCGAGGATTATTGGAATTTTCTGAAGGGAGAAAAGTCGGAGAATCAGGACTTTTCTGGATGAAAATTCATGTGGCAAATCTATATGCTGGAGGAGTGGAAAAACTTTCTCACGAAGAACGTCTATTATTTGTTGAGAATCACTTAGATGACATATTTGATTCAGCTGAGAGACCCTTAGAAGGATGGAGATGGTGGATGAATGCTGAGGATCCTCTACAATGTTTGGCTGCATGTTTTAGCTTGCATGATGTCCTTAAATGTTCATCTCCCCTTAGTGCTGTCTCACATCTGCCCATTCATCAGGTATCTTTTCATGAAGTATCTTAATATTTGTGTAGTCTCTTATCCTTAGGTCATCTTAAACTCATGCCTGCTGTCTTTCAGCTGTTGTCTTTATGCCTTTATTTGATTGGATAGACCAATGGATCTGAGTCATGGATTCGACATTTCTGAAATTATCTTCTATCTAGATGTTTGTTTTATCTTTATGTCAATTTATATGACACCCACTTCTCGTGTTTATGCCCTCTTGGACTGGAGAGGCTATGGAATCTGCATAATGTCTTTCCGAGTACCTTACTTTGTTAGGGTTACTGTGTGACCATGTTAAAACTTCTCATTCTAAGGAAAAAATACACCTTTTAGTGCACTTCCAGTGCAATAGCATAAACTAGTGATCTAGGTTTCATAAGGTTGAAACTTGACTAATGTCTATAAAATGGAAGAAAGCCCTTCACCCGCAAAACCTAAACAATAATTTCTGAATCCTAAATCGTTGATTCCAGAACCCTTTGGTAAAATGAACCTTATTTCAGTTTGGGATTGTTTAGAAAAGCTTATTTTTGCATCTGATTTTGTATGGGTTTTACTTATCAGGATGGTTCGTGTAATGGTTTGCAGCATTATGCAGCTCTGGGTAGGGATTGTGTAAGATTTCTCTTCACTCTTTTTTCTTCTTTCATTGGGAATGTTTTAGGGTGTCAAAGTTGATAATCCTTTCTGGGTTATAATTCTCAGCCTGGAGCTGCTGCAGTTAATCTTGTGGGAGGAAAGAAGCCTGCAGATGTATATTCAATGATAGCTTCCAGGTATGGGATATTCTTTGTAAGATCAAATCATAGTTTGATTGATCATAAATGATGTAATCCTACTGCCAGGGTTCTTGATACAATCAAGAGAGATTCTGAAAAGGATCATGCCACATGTCCAACTGCCACGCTGGCCAGGATCTTACTCAACCAGGTTTCTTATTTTCACTCATTTTTGCAGTTACTACATTCACAATTTTATTTTTTAACATTTCAATGGATGATTTGGGCCTTGGTAGTATACAGGTGGATCGGAAATTAGTCAAACAAACCGTGATGACGTCTGTCTATGGTGTGACCTATGTTGGAGCACGCGAGCAGATTAAGAGGAGATTAGAAGAACGGGGGTTCATCAATGATGAGAAATTGCTTTACAGGGTTTCTTGCTATGCAGCAAAGGTTAGTCTTCTGTTATTTAGATTAGTTTTAATGGTTTCAATCGAGTGTCAGAGATGAATGTTCACGCTTGGATGGTTGACTCTTGATCATGCATGCAAATGACAGACATGTACAATTAACTGTAGAAATTCAACCTGTTTGTTGATGGGTTTAATCTGTGTTGTTGAGATCTGTCTGCTGTCAGATCTGACGGCCAAGTTTTTTTCAAATTGAACATAACACATGGAGATGCTCCCAATGAAGCATTAAGCCCAAGTTTCCAGTGACACTGTCTGCTGCTGCCCTCTCCCTTCTCCTCCCCCCTTCTCTGTCCTCCTCTCTCTCTCTCTCTCTCTCCCCCCCCCCCCCTCTCTTCTCTCTCGTCTGTTTCTATCTCTCCCTCTCACACACATCCATACACCCCGCTCCTTCCCAATCTCCCCCCTTAAATTGGGGCAACACTGAGACCCTTGTGGTGATAATCAGCCATATAGCAGCTGACACTCGCAATCTTAAGTGTCAACATTCAAGATCGTGACAAATGGATCGTCATTTGTTCACAAACTATCAAGCTCAAACCTCCAGATTCAGCCAATTCACTTATAATGTTTTCTGCCTGATTAATCAGGTAACGTTGGCTGCCTTGGAAGAAATGTTCCAATCTGCACGTGGGATCATGAGCTGGCTTACTACTTGTGCAAAGGTGGGACTCCCAGTATTTTCTACTTTTTCAAACAAATTTATATTGTGAGGATGTAGGCATTAAATACTTAAAAAATATGTGATTTGTGGGAATGATATGCAGGTAATTGCTGCACAAAATGAGCCTGTGAGATGGACAAGCCCACTTGGTCTCCCTATTGTTCAACCCTATGTGAAGAGTGAGAGGCACCTCGTATGTTTCTTTCATATATATTTTTAATAATTACTTAACATTATCTTAATTGTAATGTCTATGAATTTTCTTTGCAGATTTTTCGTGTGTAATATTGCTTGAATGTTTCTGTCACTCTTAGTTTATGTTGCTTGCAGATCAGAAAATAAGCCCTAAACCTTAAATCCTAACTTGTTGTACCCTAGACCCTGAATCCTAGACCCCTAGCTGATGTGCATCTAGGAGTCCCCTCTACACTACAACCTCCTCAAGCCTTCTAGAACTTTTCTGTTATTGTCTTCTATCAGGATTTTTTTTTGTCAGGCTATAAGTGTGCAAGACATCAAATTGAGAATTAAGAAGATTGTGAGCGTTGAAAGTAGATTGGAAGGTCCCTTATTGGATTGCCACAAGGATTCCATTGGCAGTAGGCTGCACCAAACCGGAAGGTCTAGCAGGAGCCCTTCAAAGGTGGCCAATCAGACCGGAAGGTCCTTTCTGTCGCCATCTACACCTCCTGCTCTCCATCCTTTCTCCTCTCCCTTGCCATCGCTCCTTACCAATGCCACCATATGATCCTTTGCCATTGCTGTGCGGCCACCATCTGCTGACTGCTACAAACCCTTCCCTTCTTATCCAGCATCATCCTTTTCATTTCTGGGGCCACTCCTCTCTCTTTTTCCATCCTCGTCCTAAACTCCTTTATCCTCATTGTTACTCTATACAGCTATTACACCCCTAGACTCTAAATCGTAAGCCCCATTCCCTGAATCTAATACCATTTAATTGAAACCTCAAACCCCAACCCCTAACCATATTTACTGAACCTTAAACCATAGACACCAAACCTTGACCATAAAATCTAACTCTTAGCCCCAAACCCTAAATCCTAAACCATAAACACCACAGCTTCTTGGTTTCTTTATATTATTTCCATAATAGAATTTTTTGGCCACTATTAGATACATAATAAATAATCTTTGAAGACTTAGTTTGGTCACGGTATTAATGTCTGTCTAGGTGTTTCTCTCTCATATCTTCTTCTTTTGATGGTTGCAGATAAAAACTTCTCTCCAGGTTCTCTCTCTACAACGCGACAGCAATTTGGTAATATCCAGTTCTTTGCCTGTCAAAGTCAGCCCCATTTCAGCTGTTATGACAATAATTTCCTTCTCAGGTTGCTGTCAAACGACAGTCTACAGCATTTCCTCCCAATTTTGTTCATTCGTTGGATGGATCGCATATGATGATGACTGCCATTGCATGCAGGGATGCAGGCTTGGAGTTCGCAGGTTTGAACTCTGTTTTACACTGGTTTGAAATGGATTAATTAAAAGTATTATACAAAGCTGACATGGACGAATGTGTAAAATAGGTGTTCACGACTCGTTTTGGACACACGCATGTGACGTTGATGAGATGAATCGGATATTGAGAGAGCAATTTGTGGAGCTTTACAGCACTCCAATTCTTGAAAATGTAAGTATATATTTATGTTTCCCCTAATTTTACCCTTTGAACTGAAATATTAATCATTGCTGAGCTGTGGCAGCTACTCGAAAGCTTCCAGTCGTCTTTTCCGATGTTGACTTTTCCGCCACTACCTGACCGAGGAGAGTTTGACCTTAGCGAGGTTCTAACTTCTACTTATTTTTTCAATTGACTTGTGTTATAATCTTTCTGGATGCCGGTCAACCACCGCCGTGACTCCATAGAGTCATGGCAAGATTGTAAATACTGCCAAAGTCAACAGGCAGAGTTTTGCGGAGTGTTGTTCTGGTTGATGTACAGTCAACTAAATTCGTGAGCCCAAAGACAACTTTGGTGAGAAATTTTGAAAAGTTTTTATTTAATGAAGAAATTTTTTTTTTCGAAATTTTGAAAATATTGATAATTTGTAGCGGGATGAATGCTTTTTGTCTAATACTGATAATTCGTAGTCCCTTCTGAATGTCAGAAATTTTTTTGTAATATTTACTTGAACAATTACTGATAGGGTTCAGCAGTTTTGCTGTAGCTTTGGTCAAGGACCCATTCTGAGCCCAAAACGACCTGGGGTGACCATGGGCTCAGAACTGCTCCACTAGTCGCTCTCTCCCTCTCGCTCTCTCTCTCTCTCTCTCTCTCTCTCTCTCTCTCTATGCCTCCTATCCACAGTTCTCTCTTTCCCTATCTCTCACTCTCCCATCACTCTCTTCCTGGGGCTCTCTCTCTATCTCTATACCACTGCGCGCTCCTTCTGGTCCTCTGTCCTCTCTCTCTTTCATATCTCTTTCTGTCCCATTGCTCTCTCCCACCCGCAGCTCTGTCTCTCTCAGGCCCTAAGACCCTGCTCTCCATCGAGAAGGTTTACTGCCTTCTCGTTTACTCTTGCTGCCCCATCCTTCATTGCTTGTTTATGCTCACATCATTCCTTTTTGGTGCCTAAATGTCCACTTCCGGAGCACATTATGGGCAATCAAATAATCTAATCGAATTACATATTTGAGATGATTTTTTGCTGTGCTTGCTAAATATTTCTCTTATGAAAAATTTATTTTAAAATTTATTGTCATATTGGTCAGGCCAAGGGTCCATGCCTAGATCAAGGACGAGGTCAAGCCTTTGACCTGACCATGAACATTAACGCCGAACCTTACTTATAGGTTACATAAGTTCTTATAGATGAAAGAATCCCTCAATGTCGGTTCTTGAACAGTTCGGTGCGACGCCGACTTCTCAATTGACGAACTTTTCTAGGTGATTCCTATTCTTTTGGAATGTTCCTTGTTTTTCTAGTACTACATTGCATCTTTTTAGTATGAATCATTTTTTACATCTAAGGATTAATGGGTGTTTGTTTAAAGTTTACTTGGAAAATTGGGTTGAACTAAGAAATGGATAAAAGACTGTTTCGACTGAATTGAGATTGGCCATTGTGTAGATCTTTCCTTCAAAGGGGTTGGGCATTCCTTCATGAAGAGGCCCAATAAGCTTATGGGTCCACTAAGCCCATAACTTGTCCTAATTTTCTACATCTCTTTCTCCATCTCTCCACCTTCCCCACCTCTAAGAAGTCCCATGCATGCCCTCTCCCCCATATATTTAGGCCATGGCTCTCCTGTAACATGTCGTATATTCTCACTTTCCTGCTCTCTTGATTCACAAATCACCGAATCTTAAATTTTAGTATGTCCTATGAATTTGAGATTCAAAACTTCTTACTTTCATCATATTAGGTATGTATATGGTATCTATATTTAGTCTTTTCCTCTGTTCTTCTAATGCTATTTCACATTTATGGGAGTAGGCCTCTAAGAAATGACCAAACACAATCGCACACCAAATGAGTAATTTGAATAATGAGGGTCCCTACTGTGAGAGGGATGCCTCACGAGCCCATGAATGCACCAGTGTGCTTTGTGAGAGAAGTTTGTGCACTTCTCCTCCCGATAGTCTCTATCACTATTTTTTAACTCTCCCTCCCTCCTCCCCTCTCCCTCCCTCCCTCCTCTCCTCCTCCTTCTATGTCCCTCTCTCTCCCTCTATCCCAATCCTTCCCTTGATCTTTTTTTATCTACGTCTTTCTCTCCCACCTCTCTCCCTCTCTCTCTAATATTATTTATCTCTCTCTCCTTTATAAGTGGCGATGAGGAGAGCACCATACTGTAGATAATTAGGGGCATTCATCTCAATGAGAAATGTGTGAGTGACTTCAAAAGGATGTGATGCTTCTATTTAGGAGCATCATTTGAATAGGAGATGTAGGAGTGGGAGGTTTGATAAAGGATGTCATGAATAGTACATACTGTGCATAGAGTGTCAAACAACTTTGACAACATTGTTTGTTTGAAGGGTTTTAGAGTATTGAGTCATGCTCTTGCTAATGCTTTTTGGATAGTAGGGAAGAAATCATATCAATATTTGAGGAGATACACCCAACTCATGTATTTTAGTCATCAACAAAAACTATGTAACAGACATATCTTGTGTGATGGGGTACAAGAGTGATCCCAAGCATTACAATGATTGAGATCAAATGGCTTAGTAGATGCAATCTCATCACAAGAAGGATCAAAAGCTCTAAAATTTTACCCAAGATGACATGATTCGCATACAAACTCACTCAGAGAAATTCCAACGAAACTTTCTGTAAGTTTGGGAAAAAAAGGGTGGCTAAGATGTTTGTGCCACAAAAGAAAAGTTGAGGAAGAGGCATCATTTTGAACATTTACAGAGAACACGACCATTCTCAAAACCCAAACCAATATGTCTTTTGGTAAGCAAGTTCTAAAATACATAATAGAAAAGGGGGAAATATAGTAGAATGATTGAGAGTGTTGGTGATGGTTCTAATAGAGAGGATGATGAAAAGACAACAAAGGACATAGAGGACACCATGTCAAGGTAGATGAGGGGCCTCTTGTGCCATACCATGTCCTTTCACAAGATGAAAATGACATTTTTTTAATGGATACATGAGGGGAGGAGGAGATAGAGGTGATGGATTAAAGCAAGGAGGAATTACCAGTTGTGTGTGTAAAGGCCCCTAAGTCAATGACCCAAGATGATTTAAAAGTAAGAAAGCATGCATAATTGGAGCAGAAGTATGAGTAGTCACATGAGAAGTAGAAAATCGGGTAGCTTGAGATCACTTCCACACCTCATATTCCTTTGGTGTCATAGTTATTTGAATTTAAGGGGCAGCAGATGCAGAAGAACCAAGCAAGGCGGAAGGAGCAAAGTGGAGCTTAAGAAAAGTGCTTGTCCCAACTCAGGTTTACCAAAAATTTTCAACATTTCTTGGCAAGATGATCCATCTTGATCTAGTTTAATCATAGAGGAAAGATGTTATTTGCTCTAGGTGAGCAGCCACAAATAGTATCCACCATCAGGGAACAACCATCCTGACCTAAGTTGCCAAAGATAGCCAAAGCATAGGAATTGAGTAGTGTCAAAGAGCGGGAGATTGTGTTACACTCAAGGCTTAACAAATAGTCATACAAAGGGTGGCAGATAAGATAGCCGTAATATTGGGTGCATTTTGCCTAGTAGAGCTTGTCCATGAATCTGTGAAGTGATGTTACAATCTAGGTAGGTAATCTAAGCCCCAAAACAGAGCTTGTGGCACTCAAGTATGCTAAAAAAAATGAAAAATTCTTGAATAATATCATGGGACTTGCTAAAGTGTTATTGGAGAGCCATGTCACCTTGGTTGGTCTTGAAGAGCAACTTAAAAATAGCAATCGTACGGGAAATATTAGTCTTGTTTGCATACATTGTCTCAATCATGATCCATAGGTGGCCAGCAAACGACATATTTGTGAGACCTTCTATGAGAAACTCTACGCTCTAAACCAAAATTTTACCTACATTAAATATTGATAATGTGCACTATAGATTGATGCCACCAGAAATAAGAACATGATGCAACACTCATGTCGTGGATGTGACTTGAGGAGAATGCCACGATAACCCAAAAAAAACTATCGCCATGGTGGAAATCAATAGATTAGAAGGGCCAATGTTGAAAAGCAGGTAGGTACGCTCCATTACCATGTTAGATAGAGGAAACCCTAGTTCCATAATTCATAAAGCAAAGAGAGAGAGAGAGAGAGAGAGAGAGAGGGAGGTGCAT
This sequence comes from Lemna minuta, assembly GCA_024174645.1. Taxonomy (NCBI): domain Eukaryota; kingdom Viridiplantae; phylum Streptophyta; class Magnoliopsida; order Alismatales; family Araceae; genus Lemna; species Lemna minuta. The sequence continues at coordinate 2,664,489 of CM044112.1, forward strand.
CTACAGGAGAGAGAATGCTTGAGAGCGAGAAGCCCAATAACAATTATTAGCTCATTTTAATGCTGAATTTTTATTAGCATGACATGATGAATCTTGTCATGAAATTTTTATGTAAGATGTTATTTTTTTGTATGATTTTATGGTTAATATTTAGATTATGTATGTTAAATCCTTTCATACAGTCAAACACTCTTATATTCTTTATTTTCCATGATTGTAGGGTTTAGGTGATATAAAGGATATAGAGAATAAGAGAGAAGGAGAAGAATTGAAATCAAATTTTTCTAAATTTTTTGTGTTCTAAATCATCTAAAGTCAAATAAAATAATATTCTTCTAATTTATGTTTGTATATTCAATTTCAGAATGGCATGATAATTTAGGAAATTAAAATTTTGGTATATCATCACAAATTTCATTGACCAAGGCCTTCTATTTTGAAAGTAAGCTTAATTTTTTTATGTTTTTTGTGATAGAAACTTTGGATTGCGTCTTAGATTCATTAGGATAATTAGATGCATAAACAGAAATAAATTCATACATGAATTCATTGCATGATTCTTCATTTTTCTGATTTCTTTAGTGGAGGGTAGTCACTTGAATATCCCTAAGATAACCTCTTGATCTCTAGAAGAAATGGGAATCTATCTAGAGGGTTATGAACATTGAGTTACTCAACTGGACCATGGCCTCCTATTTATAGAGAGTGAGAAGAGATTAAGCTTTTAAATCATAATTAGTTAGCACATTATTTACTATTAATTGATTTAATTGCCTCTACACATAAATAATCTCCACAAACATAAATAAATGTCTTAATCCCCTCATTTAACATAATTGAATCACTAAATGGGATTAAATGATAGCTAATCCAAAATAATACATAACTATGTCCACTTAATTGAGATTAAATCTAACATTTTGATCTTTTAGAATATTTTAACAAGCCTTAATCAGTTTTAAAAGTTCCCCTTTGCATGTTAATATGGTGGCATTGTCACATGGCATGCAGGCCTCTTGTCACATAGTCGTTGGCCACATGGTGCCACATATGAGGATAATTCTATTAAGGTTAATCCTATACTTGAAGAGGCAAGTTTGATTCTGATGAATTACAAAAAAATTCATCAATATTACTACGATAGAGTAACTCAAACATTCTAATATAGCCCTTTTGTATCCTTATTATCATGTACATGATTTGATACATTCATTTATGATTAAACTAATTATATAGTTAGGTATAATTATTATTACACTATGCACATTAATATCAAATCATTAATATTACTATTGTAAATTTACATGCGTCTTAAATCTTTATCTCTCTCACATTTATTCACTATCTTTTTATTATCATCGATTTATCACTTTATAGCATTTAATTTTACCTTACGTTAAACTATATATCCATGACTTGATATAATTATCATCCTCACGCACAAGCTTGCACATTTAAAAGCAAAAAAATCATGTCATATGTTACATCAAGGATATCTCCAAACATATATACAATTATTAGAAATGTTACATAGAATTAGTACTACTTTTGTACATACAACATAAAGTGGACAGATAAATCCTATCAAGCTTTGATCTAATTAACTTATCTTATTTTATTTAAATCATTTAAATTTAGGTCTAACAATTAGTTTGCCCAGGGTAAAACTGTGGAGAGCCATTTAAATAGAAGAGAACTCTCCCTCTTTCTCTCTCTTTCTCGTTCTCTCCCTCCCTTCCCTCCCTGCCCCTCTTAAGACAACAGTTCAAGCTTTCTCTCAGGCTCCTACAACATTGAATGTCAGAGAATGCCCCATTCTCAAGATAATAGAATTGCATATCTCGCAAGACGCTTTTCTGTTCAATTTTTTCCAAAATACAACTTTGTTTATCAGATCAAAAATACAACTTCAAATTAAAATAAATTTTAATTTGGGCAATTCAAGTAATCGAATTGTTTAAAAATCAATTCCCTTGAATCTCTTGCTTTCAATTGCTTCTATATCAATTTCCTCATACATAGAGTGCTTAAAAGTCAGATTTCGTTGAGTGAATAGGAAGAAATCGGCTCTTCAACATCAACGATCATTTTTCGAATTCAAGAATGAAAAGCCTTTGATCCAGAAAATAATTGGACCAATTCGAGCGCAACCTTGGGTTAGAGATCGTGTTTCATCATAATCTTCCTTCATATAGCTTTAGATTACAATTTCGAATCATAATTTTAGTCAATTTTAATTTTAATTTCTGTTTTTCGCGATTTTTAATTTCAGAAGTTTCTCTCTTATTCACTTAATGATTTCTCCATGAGTATTGATTCAAATTCAGTGATTTTTGATTTTGTAAATTTTTTTTTGAAGTCTTATTTACAAATATATTAATTTCCCTAATTTCTCACCATGATTCATCGTCCGATTTGATCAAATTTCAAAAGATCATCTGAAATTACCGTAATTCTCCGTGAAATCCACGCTTATTCACCACTATATTATTCAATTCATGATTATTTCTTAAAATTAGTGAGTTTGGTATTAGTTTTGACATGAATTGGTGTGTAATCAACAACCGCATCAATTCGTTCTATCAACCGGCACGATCTAATGAGAGAGAAATGATATCAACAGTCCAAATTCATCTAAATTAAAATTTTGATATCATATGATCTTGACAGAGTTAAGGGCTGAAATTTTATAGGCATGATGGTCATTTCAAGCTCTATGAATCTGTTGGGGCTGATTTAAGTTCTGAGACAAAAAAATTTAGGGTTATGAATGTTTCTTTGTTTGCCTCTAGCATTGGCTAGCCAGAAGGAAAGACGACAGCGATTAACCATTCTTCATATATGAAACATCATTTTTAGTGAGTTTCTTCTCTTCTCTTCTCATTCTTAGTGTTGGATGCAAGATGCCTAGCCTGGGCGAAATGTACGGGCTCTCGAAGGTATGTTTTGATTCGAGAGCATCACTAGATGTGTTGTCATCATGAATACTTAGATTGGGATCATTTTCTATCCATCTTTTTTATTTTCCCCATCAGCTTATCAGTATTTTCTCATTTTCATATCCCACAAATCATATTTCTACCATCGATCAAAGATTTTCAATCTTCAAATGAAGTTTTGAAGCATTTGATCAATTTATCTCATTTCTGTAAAGATCTTCTGCCTTCCATTGATCATTTCCACTTTCTAAATCTAAGAATACCCAAAAAATATCTTATAATTTTAATCTTTTAACCTACCTCCCTATAGGTTCAACCTTGACTCGCCATTGTTCTAATTTAAAAATCAGATTTGAAGAGTTGAGTATAAATTTTTTAATACGTAAATTTTCACATTCAACGACCGTATTTTTACGTGTATCACATGTGTTTTCTCTTCACACACAACATGGCGAAATCTCGAATGTCCATCTCTAATCAAACGTACACGATTTAAGCATAATGATTCGCATATATGTGTTTCATCAGAGCCGTTGATCAAAGATTGAATACCGATCCAACAATTATGCTCAAATCTCCCAATAAATTGATATGTTCTTTGACGAAAATAATATTTTTGGATGTTTTCGAGTAATTGAGTTGTCTATACACCACCATCCTTGAATCTCTTGCTTTCTTCTTCTTCTGGATAGATTTATGCATCCATGGAGTGTTTGAAAGTGAGATTTTATCAAAAGAATAGGGAGAATTCGCCTCGTGCATGCCGACGATCGTCTTCGTAATAACGGAATGAAAAGTCTTTGATCTGGCGATCAATTGGATCATTGTGATCGTTATCTCAAGTTAAATTATATGTTTATTCCTAATCTTTTGTTCTGTATCATTAGATTATAATTTAGAATCATAGATTTAGTCAATTTCATTTTTAATTTTAGATTTCTCTCTCTTCGCGTTTGGAAATTTCTATCTAATTTGCTCTTTGATTTCTCCACAAATCTTGATCCAAATCAACTAATTTTTTATTCTGTGGATTCATCTGTGAGTTCTCTTTTCAAATCTATCAAAATCTATAATTTCATACCTCAATTCATTGTTCGATGTGATCCAATTTCAAAGAATACATAAAAAAATACATTAATTCTCCATGGATTTGAGCCTTATTCACCACTATACTCCTTAATTCATGATTAATATTTAAAATTTATGAGTTTGGTAATTATTTTGATGCATATCCGAGTGTATTCAACGACTGCGCAGATTCACTTTGTCATAGCTACACAATGAAAATCTAGTCTGATGGGAGTAGGGATCAACGAGTAGAGCTCATGGAATCTAGCCCATGGGAGAAAAGAGTTGAACAACATCTTAAAGATGTTTGAGGAGAAGAGACCACCAATTGTGCTAGCGGTAAAAGGACTCAACTAAGGAAGACGGGGATAAGTGCATAAAGCTTTGGAACTTTATAGAAGAAAACCAACATAAAGGGAGTGGGTACTGGTCACCACAACTCTAGGAGTTGACTCAAGGGGTATGGGATGATCTGTGTGAAACCTACGAGATTCTTGAGGAGTTGATTTGGTTAAGCACGTGTATATGACATGCACATTGTATCTATAGACACAATGAACAACTAGTAGTTTCTAGAGGTCATTTTCATAGGGAGGCTAGATGTATAGGATATGAGGTTCCCAAACCCAAGTAAAAGCTATACAAATAGAGAGTTCTGAGGTGAGCTTAAATCAAAAAATTCAAAACTTATAAAACATGATGATTTTAAATGAAAATAATTCACCCCTCACTTCTTACTTAATTTTCATCCTATCAGAATCAACAGTCCTTAATTTAATTTTATCTTGAGGTGACATAGCCCCTTATGGAGCGTTTGATCAAGTGATTAACCCAATTTTTTCAATATTTAATTACTCCTAGAGTGGGGGCCCCAATGATGCCTTATTTTTCAATCATAAGATGTGGATCACAATGCCCACATCTTCAACAAGCCATAGAGTGATAAGCATTGATTTTCATCAAAATTGATTCAATGATTAAAAAGGTTCACGTTTCTCACTCTCGCATGTCGATGAGGTGTCATCAAGATTGTGTGATCATGAAATAATTATTGGGATTAAGACAATTTATTCTTTAAATTTTTTGTTGATATTTGTGATCATCTAATATGTATCAGAAAAACATACTTACACAGTTCTCTTCAAGGAGTTCTTGAAGCTATTCAATTGTCTAGCCTCTAGTGGTATCCACACAATCTCTGGATGGTTGGATCTCTTCTTCAAAGCTCTTCACCAAGAGAGAAAGATAATAAATGAGAGAATTCTCACAAGGCTTGCATGGGCACCTCGAGTTATGGCCATTCTCCCCTTATTAATAGACATTTGAGTTAAATCAGATAGTGTTATTCTTTGTGGATAATTTGATATCCCTCTAGAATATCCCACAAATAGGAATATTTAGAACATAGGTTTAAAGGCTTGTGACCATTGTATTATGATCTCATCATAATTCACTTAGTCATTACATATGCTCATGGACTTCATTGCAAACATCACACAATAATGACAATGAATAAATTTCATTTCAATAAACATAAACGAGATACATGGAAGTGTGATTGGCTTAATCACATAATATTCATCAGCAGCAACTAGAGCAAATTGATGGATTAAATATGGGCCCTCCAATTTCACTTAAGTGAAGGGGTATGTCGGGGTATGTCATTGGGCATCAGTTCATTTTATAACTCATGATGAATATATACCATCCATTCAAAGAGTTATAACAATCCAAATAAAATGAGTTCGATAGACCCTTCCCTCCTTTACCCGTGGTGTGATCTAAAGCATTAGATCAAGAGCCCACTCAAACAATTACACAACAATTTTTCTTCATGTGACAATATGTAGAGGATTAAAGCATCCATTGTAGATCTAACAGCCTCATTTCACCTCATTTTGTTTAATCCTAATCACTAATTGCATATTAAGAGTCAATCAAACAATTACGCCCAATTCTCCCCTATTTATACTCTCTCTCTCTCTCTTTGGTCAAAGAGACATTCTTAGAAATTCTTGATCAATAGAGCCTTTGCACTATTATTTCCTTGAACCTCTTGACCTAAAAGGTGTTATATGTTAGGTTTAATCTCCATTAAGTGGACATAGTTATGCATTATTGTGGATTAGCTATCATTTAATCCCATTAAGTGATTCAATTATATTAAATGAGGGGATTAAGACATTCACTTATGTGTGTAGAGGTTATTTATGTGTAGAGGCAATTAAATCATTTAATAGTTAATAATGGGCTGACTAATTATTAATTTGGAGGCTTAAGCGCTCCTCACTCTCTATAAATAGGAGGCCATAGTCCACTTGACTAACCCAATGCTTATAACCCTCTAGATAGATTCTCATTTCTTTCTAGAGATCAAGTGGTTATCTTGGGGATATTCAAGAGACTATTCTCCACTTCAAAAATCTACAATGATGAAGAATCATCTAATGAATTCAGGTATGAGTTTATTTCTGTTTTATGTATCTGATTATGCTAATGAATCTAAGATGTAACTCAAGTTTCCAACATTTGACACTAAATTTCACATCTTCTAAGGTACTTGAAATCAAGATTTTGTTCAAATAATCGTGTGAATTCACTGCTTGAATAATGAATTTTTGGCAAGGACACGCTAGCACAAAAAAGCAATGATCCAACAATTAATTACATCATTTTCTTCATGGTTCCATGTTAGTTAAGTCATATTTTCATTCATCTTTTCATTATTCAATGGTAGATTCATTAATCTCTCCATTGGGTCAACCATTGGATAATCACTCCATTTGACTTGACCTTCCCTTGACCCCTTGCTCCATCAATCTAGAAGATCAAACAATTGTCAAGTCAGGCAACCTGGCCCGGATCCCCAAACCCTACATCTCTCCTTTTCTTGCTTCAAAAATAATGTTCATTTTGAATAAAACTGAGTAACAAGATTCTTATGAAACAATCTTAGATTTGCTAAAATGCTCCAAAAAGTCGGAAAATTTATCAACTTAGCCATCATTAAGTGCATTTTCCTACGTGCATTTTCAATTTCCTAAACTAAAAAGACCCCACGCTGCATCACTCCATCACGTGACTTTGCAACTTCAAAATAATAATTATTATTATTATTTAAAACTCCTATATATTGCGTCACAGAATTTCTGCCTCCACGTGTCATATACATGTGCTATGGAGCCTTCGTCGATCGTTCGTTCGATGGCGACACCAGACTGGTTAGATTTGTGTACGGACAAAACCGCTCTCACCACCTCTCTCTCCCGCCATGGGATCTCCACCGGATTCGTCCATCTCCTCGGACATGAAGGCGGAGCAATCTCCACCTCTTGCCTCCGCCTACAATCCGTGCCCTCACCTCGCTACACACAAGAGCAACCACGGCGTCCACACCTTCGCCTCTCTTAATCTAAAATCCCCCGTCCCCCCCTGCGATCTCTGCTCGATTCGCCACTCCCGTATCTACCTCTGCCTCGCGTGCAATTCTATCTCCTGCCTGGATCACGCGATCAGCCACGCTACAAAGGAGGTTGGACACGAGATCGCGGTGGATCTTGATAGGAAGGAACTCTTCTGCGGGATCTGCGCTGACCAGATCTACGATCCGGATTTCGATTTAACGAAAACGAGGGATTATAAGATCGAGTTGCCATGGGGTTTGAGAGGGATGAATAACTTGGGAAATACATGTTTTCTGAACTCTGTTCTTCAGGTCCTGCTTCATGCCCCGCCGCTCACATGGCATTTTTAGGAGATCGGCGGGGGAAGGAGGATCTGTGGGCGGCGGCGGAGGAGGATGGAAGTGGACGGGTGTGATCTGGATGGCGTATTTACCGCCGCTTTTTCTGGTGATCGGAGTCCGTACAGTCCCGCTCGGTTTCTACACGGGTGAGGAAATCAAGACTTTGGGTAAACTTTTGGTTTGTTGGAAATCTGTGTTTGGGAGTTTTGATTTTTTTGATGTGGGTTTTGGGGTATGGCGCAGCTGGTGGCAGCACGCAGCGGATTTGGCGACTTACGAGCAACAAGACGCGCACGAATTCTTCATCTCCGTGCTCGACTGGATTCATTGCAAGGATCAACCCGGCATTAGAAATAATAGAAGCAAGCGAGGTGGAGTTTTGATATCTTTCTCATCTCTCTCTCTCTCTCTCTCTCTCTCTCTCTCTCTCTCTCTCTAATTTTACTCTTTTCTTTCATCAGGCAGCGGAGACTGCCGGTGCATAGCCCACCGCGTCTTCTCCGGCATGCTAAGATCCCAACTCACCTGTTCCACCTGCGGCCTCACCTCTACCACCGATGACCCCTTCCTCGACATTCCCCTCGACCTCCCTCCCTCCCCGTCCCCCTCCTCTCTCCCTTTCTCTCTCTATCTCTTCACCCTCTCCGAAACCCTGCACCAAAAAATCCACTGCCGCCGCTGCAACCTCTCCCAGAACTCCCTCAAGCAAATGTCCCTCCTCCGTCTCCCTCCAGTCCTCTGCTTCCACATCAAGCGCTTCCAACACTTCCCGAAACCCATGAAGCTAAACCAGCACCTCGAAATTCCCTTCTCTATCGACATGGGCCCTTATCTCTCTAGCTCTCCTACAAGGGAAATTTGCACGGAGTATGATGTCTTCGCCATTGTTTCTCATGCGGGGAAACTTGAAGGCGGGCATTTTGTGACTTACCTGATGTTGAAGGGGGAATGGTACAAGTGCGATGATGCTTGGGTGACCAGGGTTAGTGAGAAGGTAGTGAGGGAGTGCCAGGGGTATATGATGTTTTATCTCCGGAGGGATGTTTGCTATGATGCCGGAGCAGGGGCGGGCTGCTCGCATCTTTTGGCGCCGAATCAGATCCGGAGAGAGTCTCCTGTTGGCGGACTTCTCTCTGCCTCCGCTTGTGGCTGACCGCTTACGTCTCTTTCAACATCTGTCTAACCTCCCCGACATATCTCTTCCTCCTCTCTACCTTTCGGTTTTACCTCCCATGGAATCTCTCTCTATCTCTCTTTCACCTCCTAGATTTCTATGATCTAACCTTCTCTCTCTCTATCTATTGCAGGGAATTTACAGGCATTTGCCTTCCCTGACTCATTCTTTTATTGAATTGGTTCGACCGTGAGAGCTGACTCTTTCCCTTTCTTCCTATTACACCAACTATTCTCTCTCTTATCACACCGTCTGAAAGCAGGGGAAAGTCACCTCGACCTCCCACAACTATCGCTTTGACAAAGACCAAAGTACAGTAACAAATAAGAATGACCGGTTGACTTTCTGACCAGAAAAGTCAAACTCAAAACCAGGGTCAGCCAATTATATCGAGATAAACCATTAACCAAGGGGGAAATTTCCTTTATCCTGCGTTGACCTGGAAAAGAGGAGGACAAAAAGACAATTAAAAGGCTGATCCGATATTAAAAAATCGACGACTTCACTGACATCCAAATGTGTTTACTTTGACCCTCTTCTTCTCTCGTAGCCCGTTGACTTCCTGGGAGGGCTACGGCTATCGCTGCGGTTGCGCTTCCTTGATTCCTCGTAATTCTGCCTCCTGTCCCCGTATGATGATCTCTCTCCTAAGACGTCAACAGAAGAATGCAGTCAAAATCACCTTCTCGTCATAGAATCAGAATCAGATATTCAATGCGTTCAAGTCGGGTTCTTCTGTCAGAATCAGAACTTCCAAACGGCATTAAATCGACTTCTCTATCCAGAATGCGAAACAGTGGATTCCAAAATCAGTATTAGAGTCAAGATGGGAAGTAAATCATCATCTCTATCCATAATCAGGAACAACAGCTTTTTCAGAATCAGATTCTAGATTTCTAAAGGCGGTGAATTGACTCGTTTTTCCAGAGTCAAGAAAATAACCGGCATCTACATTTAGAATTAAATTCCAAGAAATGGCAAACTATATAAGTAGAATCAGAATTTATGCTTACGAGATTGAAACTGGCCTGCAGAGCGAGAATCTTCTCCTAAATCCACCAAACCGAATTCTGACTTCAGCCGCTTTCGATGTGACGCCACTCGCTTCTCGATTTCTTCAGCACTTCTAATGCCCTGCTCTTCAAGTGACTCACGGTACTCCATCACTGCAATCTCCAGGCGCCTAAGTTTTTGCCTGAAAATTAAACAACCAATAAATCAATCATCTTGACCTTCGAAGAGAATAATTTTTGCAAACCTTTGTTCTTCAGTCATGACATGCAATGCAACGTCAGTTCCATCCATCTCACTCCCGGAAGAGGAGTACTCGAGACCCAGATCCCTGGAATCTTTTCCTCTGCCATCATCATCACTGATATCATCTTCAGCCCATTTAGAACCCAAGATGGGGTCAACCGGGTCTTTCTTGCTGGCAAAGACCCTAGATTCTGACACATTCTGTGTTCCCTCGCTGTCACGTCTATTACTCCGAGTGGAAACATAAGAATCCTCTTTAGCATTCCTGGTGGAGTAACTTTGATTCAGTTTCAAGTCTTCATCTCGATCGAAAACCCTCTGCTTCTCGGCCTCTTCGAGATAAAGTAATCTGGCCACCATTCTCTCTCTACCTCCATATAGAGAGAGACCATTATGCCGGCATCTCTTCTCAAGCTCTGAGAGAGGGAGACCCAGAAGCTCCTTCATTGCAGCACCCTTACCAACGGCTAAAGCTGAGTCCTGGTCAAATGAATTGCCCACATCGCCTTTTCTCTCTTCCTTCACGTTGACTTTGACATCAGGAGAGTCACCACTAATGGAGTGGAATAGGGTCACACCAGAGCTACCAGGTCGTAGAAAAGAGGATCTCAGCCCATTAACATAGGCATCAGAAAAAAGAAACCAGTCCGACCACACTTGAAGAACTTTCAAAACACGTTCCTGCAATTGGTATTTTAGGGTTTACAGTTTAGAGCTAAAGGGTTATCGAAAAGTTAGTTACCTTAAGGGCTTCAGCAGTGATTCTTCCCGTAATGCTACAATAGAGATCATTGAAGCTCTCCACGATATCAGGAAGAGCTGCTTCAAACTTGGTTCGATATGCAGATGCATTCTTTACGGGAGCACTGCTGTTGTGAAGTATATCGGAGACAAGCATGAGTCTGGAGACCTTAGTTGGTATAGGAGTCTCCTTCAGAGTCAAAGACTCAGTCAACACTTCCACAATCTGGAAAATAAAAGGTAATTTATTATGACTTTTAATAAAGAATAAGTGATGGACAAACTTACTTCACCAGCAGCATCAGCATTATCTAATGCGAAACCCATAGCCTCCTTTATAAGACTCCTCTCCAAAGTCAGTGCTCGAAGCATATCCTCAAATTCATCTCTCTGCTGGTCCGTTAGCGTGCGCTCTTGGTCAACACGCTGCGAGATTTTATTTTAAAAACAACAGTTTTACAAGCTGAGATAGAGCAGATATTCCGATTTGATTTAAATACCCTGCTTTTTCCGGCGGCATATGTTGTGCCTGTATCTTTATCATGATCCGGACTGAGGGCAACGGGCAGAGCTGGAGGAATCCACCTAATAATTAATCAAACATTAAAAAACATTCGGTTCGATTTCTCTCTGACAAACGTGAACCCTGATTATAATGTTAACCCTAACACTAAGAACGGGGTAATAATTTACAAAATTCCCTATCGAAACGGATCTTAACTTTGCCTGTTAAGCGGACCCAAAAACAACCTAATCGGATTCACAAAATGACATTTTTCAAAATATTCTCACTTACATAGAAATAAACTTTGAAGATATCTAAGATAATGCAACCATGAAAACAGAATGCATAGTACAGCTCTTCATAAAGAAAATTTCATAAAGATAAAATTGTAAGACTTTGAACAATTAAGGACTAGAGCATTTTGTTCCTTATGAGGATTTTCAAGCAAAAAGTCAATGCGATCAGAAAATACAGAGATGAGGAAAAGAAAACCTTCCACTGCCTGTAATCATTATAAAGGGCTCTGTTCGCCACCGCTTGAGTGTGTCTCCCTAAATTCAAATTTCATTATCAGATGATTTGAAAGAAGCAGAAAACTTTAGAGTAGATTGGTAATAAAGGGTACCTGAGCGAAGGAGTATAGCCTCCATACATAGTAAGTATGCTCTTTTGAGGCAAGCTCAAATAAGAAGTTAAACAGGAGGTTTCCGCGAACTCTCTCCATTATAGCTTGCTCAAATGTGCATCCACCATCAAGGACATAAAGTGCCATGGTATCTATGACATGGCGTAGATGATCATCTTCAGGAGGCACGACAATGATATCAGGAACATTCGGTGTGAGCACCTTCATTGTCAAAAAACAATCACCTCTGAGTAAGGAATCTTATCAATTTATAGATTGTTTCTATTGTCTCGCAAAATCCCAATTTTTTATGTTTCTCAAATCTCCAATCTCATGAATTTTTCAATTAAGATCTGTTAATACCTTAAATCCTCCTACCGCATACAGTATCACTTAGATTTTGTGTGTCGAATCCATCATTTCATTCTTCAATATTTTGTACATCTATGAGCTTTTCAACTTAAACTTTTGCGCCAGAGAAATCCCCTTGAGGGTCCGAAGTTTTTTTTTAACATTAAAGGAAGATCACCCAAGATTGATGATCAATCACTACAAGTACCCTCTTCTTCCCACCCAAGAGGTCACCCATCCCTGGACTGCCCAAGCCTGGGCACCCTTACCCCTGGAGTTCTTCTCATCCTGACATCCCTTCTTCCAGGGAAGCCACGCATCTCTGCACTACCCAAGCCTGAGCACACTTAAACCTGGGTTCTTCTCCACCACAGTGCCCTCAAATACTTCAGAGATCCGAAGTTAATTGACTTTACAAACCCCAAGAGCTGCATAAGTATGATGCTTCTCAGAACAAATCCCCATTTTGGATGACACGGGGAGTTTGCAGCACTCTGTCTAAAACTGAGAGTTTTTTTTTTAAAAAACTGAGAGTACCCATATATCAAAATCATAATTAGTGTAGAGATAATCAGGTTTATAAATACCGATCAAGATCATTAGTCATGTCATAATATGCCCATAAGGATACCATTATAAACATAAAATGAATTAGACAATGACTTTAACTCCTCACCAGCTCAGAATTTTGGGTGGAAACAGCAGTAACAGGCTGAGCATCAGGCCCAGATAAAACAACAGTATTACCCTGCAATTTACCATGCCACATTTAAGCATCAAATCAAAATTCAAACAGAAACAAGAAGAGAGAAAGAAGTAAGAGAATCCACCAGATACCTCCTTATTTCTGATAGCCATTTGGCCCGGAGGAGGAGCAGGCAGGGCCTGTGAAGGTAAAGATACTGACTTTCCCCACCCAATCTTCAGTTCGTAGCCATAAACAACAACACCTAGAAAATTGCGAGGAACATTTAGAGGAGGTCAATTTCATCAGAGAATAAACACGTGGAGAGGATTTCTGGTGAAATGCATTATGGAGGGAACCCTACACATTGAGATAATAATCATTCTGATTTTATTCAGACTGTCATAACCGAAAACCAAAAAATAAAGAACCAGATTTTTAACAACAAATTTAAAAGCTAAACCTTGCATTTCATCTTTTGCTGCCTGCCCATCAATCCTATTCATGAAGGCAACAAACCCACAATTTCTTTGCCTTCGTTTCTCTTCGTCCGTTCGGGGCCACATTATCTTTACACTTGCAATGGGCCCAAATCGCCCAAAAGTCCTAAGGAGAAAGTTTTCATCCACCTAATAATAAAAAAATGTTATAAAATGAAGTTCAATGCAAAGAAAGTACATCCTTAAATAGTACATTATTATGTCCACAATAGCTATGGTGTGGATGATCTTAGCATATATCATGTGTCAGTAATGAATGAGTCAGGCAAACCCCTCAAAAGGCAAGCAGGCCTATCTATAGAAAACAATAAGAAATGAGTATGATGAGGATCAATAAGCAGATGGGTCATCCTCAACATCATGCAAGAGGATAGTACCTGAGGCGAAAGGTTTCCAACATAAAGATTTGTGGTTTGAGGATCTCCATCATCAAAGGATCCAAACTTTCCGCTTGGATCAAATTCATCTGGAAGTTCGTCAAAACGGCTGATTGGCTGAAAAATGAAACCATAATGAACTGAATAATGTCTTATAATCAACAAACCTCTTCTCACAAGAATCATACGATCAAGCGTATCAAGAGTGAAACATTGACGAAAAATAATTCAGAGAAAGTCGATGATCTGCAGCAGAACCCCGATTCAGAGTTGCTGCCCTCAGAATAGAGAATGAGAAAAGAGAATCATTCAGAAGTTTCTACGTCCCATTTAAATACAGGTCACACGAGTGACTGGGGAAGATCGTTGCCAATTCCATATCTGTAAAGTGAATCCATTAGCTTTTAAATGGATTCACTCATTTAGGGGCATTACAAGTAAAACAACATGAAGTAAGGGGCGTTCAACAGTAAATATAGTTATTTGGCATTAGATCCATAAGATAGTGATAGTAATTAATTTAAGAATTAAGCATCCTCTAACAAAAAAATAAGCACTGGCATCTGACACATAGCACAGTATCTGACACATAGCGCGCAAGATTCTCTATCCTATCCACAGCAACAAAAGTTATCTTACAGGAAAAGTGTCCAGGCGGCTATCACGCCGTTGATCACGATCTTGAGTACGCTTTTCCCTTCTCTCTTGTTCCATCTTCAACTCTTCAAGGAAGAAGTCGATGTTCCTCGGCTTTCCTTTCTCCTTCTCCTTCTCCTTCTCCTTTTCCTTCTCCTTCAACTTCTCATCCTCTTTCTAAACAAAAGGAAACAAGAGAGTGAATATTAAACAACAATAATACATACTGAAGAAGAAACCTTCAAAGATTACTCGACTTGAATGACTAACAAAATTTCTTAAAGTGATGAGCATTCCTAATGACAAAAACAAATTAAAATCACATAGCCATAGAGAATGAATACAAAGAATTTTCTCAATTCTTCACTAAATAAAACAAAGGAATGAAGAAGCAAAATAAATACATGAAACTGACCTTCCTCTCGGGCTCCCTTCCTTTACTAGACAGTGGAGGTGGGATGAAAGATGGCACATATCTGGACAAAAGAAGTGAACCACCGATTTCCGTATTAAAACGGAAGATGAAACATAACAATTGGTAGTAGTAGGTTTCCATGGTCAGGCCAATAGGTAGATTGCAAAAAAAAACTAAATAACAGAGAAACTGCTAATTATATATCGATATAGAAATTCATGCGCATGGTGCAGGATTTGGAATGAGATAGAAATTACATTAATTCGTTTCAGATTAAATTACAGTTACTCCAAGATAATGAAAAGAAAAAGATCCTGTCTTTAGAGCTAATTACATTTACAAAAGTATCCATCCCTCCACTGCCCAAGCCTGACCACTCTTAACTCTGGAGTTCTTTTCCTCCTGGCTGCTCCTCTTTATACCTACAAGGGACATCTTGGGTGGGAAGATGAGGGTACTTGTTCTGGTTGATCACTGATTTCAGGTAATCTTCCTTTGTAACTTTCAAAAAGAGCATTTACAAAAAGGATCGTTGCTTCAGTACTGTGAGATTCAAAGAGATGACCTCTGCCTCAATAATAAGAACAAATCCTTTTCTGGGCAGAGCAAAAATCCACTTTAAGAAGTCAACAACTGAGTCATTGTTCCCCCTTG
This sequence comes from Lemna minuta, assembly GCA_024174645.1. Taxonomy (NCBI): domain Eukaryota; kingdom Viridiplantae; phylum Streptophyta; class Magnoliopsida; order Alismatales; family Araceae; genus Lemna; species Lemna minuta. The sequence continues at coordinate 2,680,161 of CM044112.1, forward strand.
AATTAAGACAGTTCGGCCAAAAATAGGACTTTAAATTCCCAAGATGCACCATCTTTCAAAATATTACGGCATAACAATTTCAATCTCTATCTGAAAGACCAAACAATGAGACTGGCTCCAGAAAGGTTAAGCCAAAAAATGGGTAAGTAATTTCCATCTGGGGTCAGATATTTGTCACAGATTCCATAAAGTTTCTGTGATGTTGATTCTACTCTACCTTCAACAATTTTAAGTATATCTCCTGTGCGTCTGTTAAATATTACAGATGCCATTTTGAGATTCAAAACGTGACTGTCATTATCGATAACCTGTGTTTCAACAGGTTTCTGTGTACAATGAAGTATCGTGCATTTCAACATTTGTGGTGTAAAGAGAACATATTTGAAACAAGAAACATAGAGAAACCCGTCATAAACCAGGAAATATAAGGAAAGTGAAACGTCGGTAAATTTAGAAATAAATATTTATATCACCCTTTCCTCAATAGGCATAGAATTAGATCTTCAGACTTAGAAACAGGGTTTAAAGAAATGTGATCCATTGAAAGCACTCATTTTATATGGAATAAAAAAGATATAGATGGAATTCACGGTGTCTGCAGCTTGTAATGGTTTTTGAAACACTATCCCATCCCTCCAGGTAATCTTTCTTCCCAAAATTGACCCTCTACTCTCTCCAAACCTCAAAATTTAATATTCTTTCAAATAGTAAACAATTTCTCTGACCATTTACTTCAACACACAAAAGAGTTCAGATTCAGTGATTTTTGCCATTTTCTGCCATGACACCCACTCCAATATCCACTAAGGAGAAACAAGAAGAAAGAGCAAGAGAAGGGTCAGAAGTTATCATCGCCAGTAATTCCTGTTAAGTCTATGTATGCGCGACACAGTACCTTTTAAGTTAAACAAACATATATGCCAGGAAAGTACACGCGCAATCTTCATTGAAATAAAATCTCATATTAAAGGATGAAATAAAGAAAATCAGCATAATCTGTTTCACTAAATGAAATGGCAATGATTTGGAAAAATCAAGCTCTCTAAACTATGAACCGAAAAAAGGGAGGCATCAGGATTCCTCTCTCCAGTTACCTACTGCCCTTCTTTGGAACAGATATCCCATCTTTTGAATTTCCACCTGCCATTACCGAATGAATAGAGGCCCCCTCTTTTATTAATTTATCCATGTAAACATAAAACAAAGGATGTATCCATTGTAATGAATTCAAAGTTATCAGAACGATCAAAGTCGACGAACTTGTAAACTAACCTTCTAAATCAGTCTTGTGCTTCTCATTTGGATTTATCGTTCCACCCCTGACAAAGGCTTTGGATCCGGGCCCGTTGTCTCCTTGAAAGGATTCAACGAACTCTTGATATAATCTGGCGTTTTCTTCCTCATCTCTCTGCGGGATGTTCAGATTAAACACCATTCCGAAAGGAAACTAAGCAGAGATAAAATTCGTAGAAGATCACCTTCTTTTTGGCTTCCTCCTCTTCCTTGTGCTTCTGAAACGGAGTTTTCTTCCGAGTAATGGAAAACGAGCTCATGTTTGGACACGAGAACCGGTCATCAACTTTCTCCACGCGTCTAATTGAGTTCAAAAGTGAAAAGCATGCAACGAAATGAGGTCAAAGGTGAGAAAAAAGAGGAAACCCTAAAAGTACCTGGCGGAGAAGACTGGAGAACATTCAGTCTGCTGATTGATTTTGTAGAGATGAGGTTCTCAGGGATGGCGTTCGGAAGTCGGAGTTGGAGGAGAGTGGGGGCAAATGCAATCGGTCTTCCAGCCGCTGTGCCCTTTATTCAACCTAATTAGAAATGATCTTCCTTTCTACCCCACGCCCACATATCATGTGTGTGTATAATTATATATATATATATATATATCTGTGTGTGTGAAAAAAAATCAACTCGCTAAACATAAAGATTGAAACTAATGTGAATTTCATTTATGGAAAATTACGTTTAAAATATGACTTTTTTTTTTTACATCAGAATGAATTTGGGTAAATTGGATGACTAACACGTAATAAAAAATTATCAATATATATTCAATGAGAAGATGAAGTGAGCTTTCCATCAAGCCAAGAATTTTGCAAAAGTCTAGAGAAAATGAGATTAAAACCTAAATTTTTACCTAAAAATACAAAATCAAAATGTAAAATTGTGTTATCTAGGAAGGTTTCTCGGCACTAACTTGGAGGTGTTAAGAGATCTATCCTATTCATGTCGAATCGAGGCCTTAAACCCTCCAACGAACGTTTGACAATTGAAGTGTCAATTTTGTATGTGTATTGGAATGCTCTCGGGATTGTTTGACATGATTAAGAGGGTTTTTTCACTCAATAAAGTATGTTTAAAGCTCTCATGGTCAGAAAATGGCTACAAGGATGTAAAAAATTTATGTTGGAAAAATCTTGTGTCTATGATGTGGTCACATTAGGTCCCACTTCTCTCCTCTCTCCGCTTTCTTCTTTATTCGTACCCTACTTGCACTAGTTGGGCATATATTGACTATGTCCCCCGAACATGGATGCTTTAGAAGACGAAGATCTATACTTGAGCCTCTTGTTTGTCTAAAACTATGGTTTGCCGCAGAGAACTTGTTTGCTGAGAAAACCATTTTTCTCATGTATGAGTCCCATTTTAGGTGTCAATTGGGTGTTCTATCTCTATTAGGTCACTTTAATAAGCTATATGATTCATTCAAGAGGTGTTGCATTACAATTTTATTTTTTATATTTATGCATCAAAAATAAAATTGAATCCACTATAAAGGTAACTAAAAACATGTAAATGGTGAATATGGGTTGAATCCACAAGGAATTTGGTTGAGAATGACAAGAGACCAAAACTCATTAAATTTGGTTGCATCAAAAGGCGAATGTAGATGGAAAAATAGAGATATTGGAGATTCAGAATGAGGGAAAATAGAGGAATTCAATAAATCAAATCAGGCATCAATTAGAGTTGAAACAAACGAGATATCTAAGAAAGAACATTGCATTCATAAGAGAGAAAATCATGGCAAAACTAGTAGACATATACTAATAATCATACTCCTACTCTTAATTTGACCCTAAATATCCCTAATACTTGAGAAAGCTGATTACTAACCTGCAAGCATCTCGAAGATGACCCTATGTTCCCAGATCGATGGCTTTAGATCACAATTCTTCAATGGTGACTATTGGTGTTCGATCATAAAATCATTATATATTTCAAGAGCAATCACAATAATTTCACAAATATCAAATAAAAAGAAGGAAAATGTAACATCATCATTAATTGGGTGAAAGAAATAATTTTCACGAAGAACAAGGCCTCAATAATTCAAGCACAAGCAACAGTGGGGTAAACATATCCTTTTTAGAGCATTTTTGGGGCATTTCAAGCCTTAGCCATCTACTTGGATAGTCAAGGAAGGCATTATTGGGATTTGAGGTCAATAAGCCTTCTAAAATTTCAATCAAAACATTAATGCAGTGGAATATTTTGGATGATGATCTTATCATCTGATATTTTTTTAGAATCCATACTTACATAATTCACATGAAGGAATTCTTTAAGCTATTCAAATGTCTAACCTCTAATAGAATCCATATAATCACTTGATTGTTATATCACATGTTCAATGCACTTTACCAAGAGAAATGAGAGGAAAGGAGAGAATTCTTATATAGATACCTTGAGTTGTGACTATTTTCTCTTTATCTATAGACATTGAGTATATAGATTCTTCACAAAACACTCACAATTTTGGTTATATCTACTGATATCCATAGACCTTATGTGTGTGATCTTTAAGGTCCATATAACTCACTATGTAATAACTTCATAAAATCAATAACACCTAATTGGTCAACTTTATTAATTATATATATATATATATATATATATATATATATATATATATATATCAATAAATATATTAATAAGAAAATGATTGATTTAGTCCAATCGACAAGTTGAGTTGCCAGTCCTTTAGGTGCCAAGCTACATTGTGTCCTAACAGATATGGAGTGTATAAGAACTCTCGTATATAACCTTTCTATCATTGGTTATCGTGTATATATATATTATTTTTTTATGCGCTAGACTTATGAATGACTTAGGGCCAACCTTATTAATTATTGATGGGTTCTGAGGTCGATAAACTGACAAAAATTTTATCAAAACATCGGATGCAGTGTAATACATTGAATTGGATATTCAAAATATCGAGGCACCAAGAATAGATGATCCTCTCATTTAGTATGTATGAGAAAACATACTTACAGTGTTTCTTTGAAGGAGTTATTGAAGCGATATCCACACGGTCTTCGGATGGTTAGATCTCCTCTTCAAAGCTCTTCACCAAGAGAGAAAGAGAAGAAATGAGATAATTCTCAAAAGGCTTGCATCGGCACCTTGAGTTGTGTTAGTTCTCTCCTTATTTATAGACATTTGGTATAATGTTTTTCATAAAAAACCCTCATGCTTATGTCTATATCCACCAACATCCATAGACTTTATGTGTATGACCATATAGGTCTATATAGCTAACTAGTTAATAACTCTATAGGCATAAGAACATCTTATTGGTCAACATTAATTAATTACCCACATCAATATATAGATTAATTAATCAAAGATCGATTTAACTCAATCAATAGGTTGAGTTGCCAGCTTGTTGGGTGCTAAGCTGAACCACGTACTCTAGGAGATATAGAGTATGTAAGAACTCACATATGGAACCTTTTCGTAAAGCGATTACTATGTATGTATAATCTGTACGGGACTCATGAATGACTTAGGGTATGGTCAATTGTCAAACCCTAATCGATCATTAAAGTTAGTGTTGATGCGTGTAGGAAATCATCGGGAACACCTTCTCCGATATTTTCACTACCTTGGCCAAGCATTTAATTGCATTTCATTACTCGAGTCAATCTCCTCAAATACCAAGGGTAGAAGATCATATTTTGATCACACAATCATCTTTGTGGACTTCATGTTGTATCTAATATATGACGTTTTAGATATCTCGTGGGTAGAGAATCGTAAGTTATAATCAAAACACGATCATCTATCCGCAAGATGTCTTTGGTGTCTCAAATGAAAAGACCACATACACAACAATGACATGAATCAATATGATTGGAAATTAGGTATAATTATGGATCAATTCATAGTGTCTCCAAAGAGCACCCACTATCAATTCAATGATTCATACAGATCATTCAAGGATTCATGCGGATCAATTCAGTGAACTTTTTCTCCAAAGAGCACTCACTATCTATCCTTAGTATCTCCACACCGATGACAACAAGATCAACCAAAATCATCATATGAGTTGGATCAGATAGTGCTATTCTTTCTAGATAATTTGATGTCCTTCTCAAATATCCTATGAATATGAATGTTTAAAACATACATTTAAAGACTAGTGATCACTGTATTATGATCTCATCATAATTCACTTGGTCATTGTATATACTTATGGACTTCATTGCAAACATCACACACGACTAATAATGAATAAATTTCATTTCAATGAACTTAAGCAAGATACATGGAAGTGTGATTAGATTATAGGCCACAGAATATCTAGAAATTATCTATATCTATAAATAGATTAATAAATGAAGGATCGATTTATCCCAATCGACAAGTCGAGTTGTCAACCCTTTGAGTGCCAAGTTATTACATGTGGCCTAAGAGATATAGAGTGTATAAGAACTCTCGTATGGAACCTTTTCATCATTGGTTATCACATACATACATTATTTTATACTTTCAAGACTCATGAATGACAATGTTTGGTCAATTGTCAAACTCTAATCGATTACTTAAGTCAGTACTAATGTTTCGAGGAAATCATACACAACTCCTACAATATTTTTACTACCTTGGCCAATGATTTCATCGCATCTCATTTCTTAAGTCACTCTCCTCAAATATTGAGGGCAGACGATCTCATCGTGACCACATAAGGACCTTCGAGAAGTTCATACATTATCTAATATATGAAGTTTTGAAGATCCCAAGAGTAGGGATTCCTAAGTTATAATCAAAACACAGTCTTCTGTTCACAAGATGTATTTAGTATCTCAAGTCAACAGATTACATACACAATAGTGACATTAATCAACTTGATTGATAACCAGGTATAATACCATTCAAATATTCTTAGAGATCTAATCTGTAAACTATTTCTCCAACAAGCACCTATTATCTATCGTTAATGTCTCCACATTGATGGCCATAAGATCAGTCATACTTATCATATGAGTTAGATCATATAGTGTTATTATTCCTAAATAATTTAATATCTTTTTTAATATCCCACCAATATGAATATTTAAAATATAAGTTTGAAGACTAGTGAATATTATGCTATGATCTCATCATAATTCACTTAGTCATTGTCTATGCTCATAGACTTAATTGCAAAGATCACATAAATATGACTACGAATAAATTTCATTTTGATAAATATAAACGAGATACAGAGAAGTCTGATTGGCTTTTAGGCCACATAATATCCATCAAGATTGTGGCTTGTGTTCTTTAAAAAATAAGAGAAATCTTCTCCCCCAAAAAGCACCCTAAAAAATATTAGAAATGTATTGTGCTATCAAATTGTGTGGTTCTAGGTCAATGGACAATCCAAATAATGTCATGTGGCTATTAGTTAAGGTGTTGACGGAGATCAACCATAAGGATGCATGTAGGTTGTTTGATCAAGTCTTTAGATCAGTGCAACATCTATATTTTTCACCACATGTCATGTCCATTTTGAAGAAGAAATGTGAGGTTGATCACGAGGTAACCGACTCGGGATGGATGGCTCTAATCCCGTTGTAAAAGATGGAGACTTCTCTTAATTTAGGCGTTGATTCCTCATTATAAGGATTGATGCTTATCAAGTTACCACATGCTCCCTAAAAAACTAGACCTCGTATCCACCGCATCGACGCCCACGCGTTCATCGCAATTTCGATCTAACGCCTCTCGTCGCGCCACACGTCCTGTAAATAAGAAATCGAAGGGAACTTAGTCCCACACCATAGAAATCAAAGAGAACTATCGGGTATATAAGGTGCACTGAAATAGAGGGTTAATAAATTATCTTTCGATAATTGGAAGACCTATATATATTATAAAAAACTATATATGATAAATATAAATATGCGTCTACGTGTCACCTCCGCGCCACGCACGCACTCGCGCGTGTCCACGTGGCGCTGCCACGTGGCCCCGAGTGTCATGTCGCATCCACGTGTACTCGCGCAAAAAATACCCCCTTTTTGCAATATGTTTATTGATTTAAATAGCTTTAAAAATAAAAAATAAATCTAAATAAATTGAAAAAAATTCTAGAAAATTCTATAAAATTAAAAAAATCATAACTTTCAAAATATAACTCCAAATTAAGTCAAATTTGTTTTGTTGGATTAGAAATTGAATAATCTATCATTATAAAAAGTCAAATTATTAAAATAATAATAGAATAAATTTTAATTAATTTAATACATTTATGTATCTTATAAAATAACTTTATAAAAATACATAAATGTAAATAAAGATCTTTTCTCTTATATTTTCATTCTCAAAACATGATTATGATCTCAATTATAATTAGGATTAAAGATTATAATTTTTAATTATGTATAATAATCCATAAATGGGTATATTTTAAGATCATAACATGAAATAATACAAAATGATAGAAATATGCTTAAAATATGATAACATGCATATAATTAGAATGATTAATGCCTATAATTGCATTAATAATGATGTAAATTAATGTAAAAATAGCATGTTATCAGATAGTGCTATTCTTTCTAGATAATTTGATGTCCTTCTCAAATATCTTACGAATATAAATGTTTAGAACATACATTTAAGGACTAGTGATCACTTTATTATGATCTCATCATAATTCACTTAGTCATTGCATATGCTTATGAACTTCACTGCAAATATCACACACAATTGATAATGAATAAATTTCATTTCAATGAACTTAAGCAAGATACATGGAAGTGTGATTAGATTATAGGCCACAGAATATCTAGAAATTATCTATATCTATAAATAGATTAATAAATGAAGGATCGATTTATCCCAATCGACAAGTCGAGTTGTCAACCCTTTGAGTGCCAAGTTATTACATGTGGCCTAAGAGATATAGAGTGTATAAGAACTCTCGTATGGAACCTTTTCATCATTGGTTATCACATACATACATTATTTTATACTTTCAAGACTCATGAATGACAATGTTTGGTCAATTGTCAAACTCTAATCAATCACTTAAGTCAGTACTAATGCTTGGAGGAAATCATAGACGACTCTTACAATATTTCTACTACCTTGGCGAATGATTTCATCGCATCTCATTTCTTAAGTCACTCTCCTCAAATATTGAGGGCAGACGATCTCATCGTGACCACATAATGACCTTCGAGAACTTCATACATTATCCAATATATGAAGTTTTGAAGATCCCAAGACTAGGGATTCCTAAGTTATAATCAAAACACGGTCTTCTGTTCACAAGATGTATTTAGTATCTCAAGTCAACAGATTACATACACAATAGTGACATTAATCAACTTGATTGTTAACCAGGTACAATACCATTCAAATATTCTTAGAGATCTAATCTGTAAACTATTTCTCCAACAAGCACCTATTATCTATCGTTAATGTCTCCCCATTGATGGTCACAAGATCAGTCATACTTATCATATGAGTTAGATCATATAGTGTTATTATTTCTAAATAATTTAATATCTTTTTTAATATCCCACCAATAGGAATATTTAAAATATAAGTTTGAAGACTAGTGAATATTATGCTATGATCTCATTATAATTCACTTAGTCATTGTCTATGCTCATAGACTTAATTGCAAAGATCACATAAATATGACTACGAATAAATTTCATTTTGATAAATATAAACGAGATACAGAGAAGTCTGATTGGCTTTTAGGCCACATAATATCCATCAAGATTGTGGCTTGTGTTCTTTAAAAAATAAGAGAAATCTTCTCCCCCAAAAAGCACCCTAACAAATATTAGAAATGTATTGGCCTATCAAATTGTGTGGTTCTAGGTCAATGGACAATCCAAATAATGTCATGTGGCTATTAGTTAAGGTGTTGACGGAGATCAACCATAAGGACGCATGTAGGTTGTTTGATCAAGTCTTTAGATCAGTGCAACATCTATATTTTTCACCACATGACATGTCCATTTTGAAGAAGAAATGTGAGGTTGATCAGGAGGAAGCCGACTCAGGATGGATGGCTCTAATCCTGTTGTAAGAGATGGAGACCTCTTAATTTAGGTGTTGATTCCTTTTTATAAGGATTGATCCTTGTCAAGTTACCAAATGCTCCCTACAAAGTAAGTGATGATGAGAAACTCCCATTGAGTAGCCCAATTCAATGCTTCTACTACAGCCAACTCACCAATAAGGAAAGACACACACGAAGTATTGCATGGAGTATTTTAAGAAATTTAAAGCTACATAAGAAGTGCTCATTTAGTGGATTTGAGATGGACCATTAGGGCACCCTATCAACACTAATGACTCTCCATAACAACAAGCGCTACATGGGGCACACAAGTTTTACGAATGTGCTAAATAGGCTTTGCATCAGCACCACCTAGGTTGCTCTATGACTAGCTGGCTCATTGGCATGCTAACCACGCACCACGTCAGCTTTGTGATAGGGCACAAGTTGTTTGCCTTTTCTATTTAAAATAAATCCCAAAAATAATAGAAGATCAATATTTTTCAAAATACAACTCCTTTTCCACCAAATTTTATTTATTGGATCAAGATTTTTTATCTTCTCTATTTTTATATCATTTAATCTATAAATTATAGAGAAAATCACAATATTTTTCCATAAATAACACTATATTAACTAAAAAAATTTACATTGCAACTTTGAAATATCATCTAGATTATAATATTCTTTTTATTTTCTTTCTTCTTGAAAATTAGATCTTTTTGAGTCTCTAATGTCAATAAAATGAACTAATGAATAAGATATTTGATCATAAATTAGGTTGAATTTTTTGTGTGCATAAACTGGCCTTAAAAAGTATATTTTGAGAACTTATATGGAATTTCTGGAAATAAATGATAACATGAATCAGAATGGCATGATTTATGAATCAAAATTACTCAAGAATTGTATATTTACACATAAAATGTATGTTATCAATATCTTCAAGTGCTTTGTGTGGACACTTATTATAGTAGGCTTCACTTGCTATTACCTCTTAAATACGAGGTCAAGTATTTCTCGGAGATAGTGTTCTAGTTATTTATTTGATTTCATTTGCAACCTTTCATGTTCTCATGGGTAAATCCCCCCCCCCGGCGGCCCCAAAAGAATTCTCCATCTTTTTCTGACTTACCTAAATAGTATACATCGACAATCTCTTCCTCTCGTGATTGGGATGACAATCTCAATCACAAAGGGGATGGTAGTTAAGGGTGGAATCAAGACAAGGCAAAAAACATGTTTCCTCCATGTACCTTGTTAGTGGACTTCCTTTCACCCACTTAGGGTCATTATGCCTCTCTCTCTCTTTATGGACCTCCTCCCTCTCTATATAAGAGAAGGAGACCCCTCTTATATTCTTGAACACATTGTTCTTGGAGTTTGTAGTTTCTCTATCCATCTCACCTCATGGTATTAGTGGAAAGTTATCCCTAGCTCTTTCTTTTGATTTCCTTCTCAAAAAATTTATATATGCCCAAAAATCTTGACAACCAATTTATCAACACTCGATTTCATTTGTGATGTTGGCAGTTAAAATCGTCAGCATAGTGTATCGTCCCTAGTGATTCATCTCAATTTCTTTTTAGTGTTACTTTTACTCAGACATCTCTTGACATCGTCAATTCATATTGCACAGAAGTCATGTCATAGAAGAAGGTGGTGTGAGCATTTTTTTATTTGGCCAAGTGGTGATGCTAGTGATTGATATTGCTCAAAATCATAGAAAATGGCAATCAACCATATTTCTATTTTTTTTCTTTTAACTGTGTTGTCAACAATTAAAATCTCCCAAATGTCACTATCTTGAAAAGTTTGCTTCCACTTACCTCCTTAACAACCCAAGTTCTTCCCCTTTAGGAGGACCTCTTTCCCTCACCTCCTTGAGTTTCTAAATATGTGGCATTTGTTCAAAATCATTCTCCTAACCTTTCTAAACTATCTCCATATGCTCTCAAAGGTGTTCCATTGACTACTCTTGCTAAAAAAGGTTGTTGCATCTATCTTGCAGATTAGTTAAATATCTTCTCTTTGCTAAATTTACATTCTTTGACGATTCTCTTTATTTCACTATTAACACTAGCATCTACCCCACTTCTCCCACTACCACCTCTCTTATCTTCACCGATCTTGGAGGAACTCCCAAGTACTACCACCACAATGTTGAGCCCTTGTTGATGTTGAAGCTTCGACATGTGACACTTTGGACATGTGTTCCTTGCCCCTACTAACTGAACCTTTTTCTTCTGCTTTGGCATCATACCCACCACCTAAGCATGATGATCTTCACCTTTCCATTGCCCTCTAGAAATGTAAATGTTCTTGCACACACTATCATATTTCTTATTATGTTTCCTATGAAAATCTTAACCCCTCTTTGGATGGAACCTTCGCCCTTTCTCTAGCTTCTAAGTCCATATATAAGTTGTACATTGAGGCATTGCAAGTATCGGGCTTGGAACATTGTGATATACTTGGAATATGGTGCCATTAATTAGAGCTAATACTTGGGAGTTAGTTCCTCATCTATCTAAAATGAACGTTGTCACTTGTCATTGGGTATTCACCTTTAAATATGATCCCGGTGGCAGTAGTCATCACCCCAAAGCTCGTCTCATTGCTCACTGCTTCATGCAAGCATTTAAGGTTAATCACATTGAGATATTCTCACCATTGATCTGTCTCAATTGGGTCTAGGCTATTTTCTTCGTGCCATCAATCAATCTTGAACTCTACGTCAACTTGAGGTTTGCAATGCCTTTCTTTATGGTTATTGATGAGTAGTAAATGCATGCTCATTTGAGTACAAATTAATTCACACGTTTAGGCATAAAAAATAATTTGAATCTACTCCAAAGATAATTAAAAATAACAATAATATTGAATATGGGTCGAATCCACAAGAAATTTAGTTGAATATAATAGAAAAAACAAGGAGAAATTAAGTCAAATTAGAGAATAATTTAGATGAGAAAATAGAGATAATTAAAGATTTGGAAAGAGGAATTCTACAAATCAAATCAGGCATCAATAAGAGTTGAAACAAAGGAGATATCCAAGAAAGACCATTGCAATCCGAAGAGAGAGAATCTATCCATACTCGTAATCTAACACTCAATGCACCTTTAGGGCAAGGAGGAAACTCTTACTAACCCGGAGGTGGTGCAAATATGAGTCTATGTGGTCTGATCGATGGCCAAGATTTATGATTCCTCGATAGCAGTTGTTGATATGAAAGTGATGAAATCTCCGCGCTATCACTCATGAAGAAGACTCTTACTCACTCATTTCACTGGATCAATAGTTGAACTTGACAATTCATCTACAGTGGCGATCGGTGTCCAAGCAACAAATTCCTCGTACGTTTTAACATTTCTTTTTGGACCACGCCCAGGCCCATTAAAGGCCTATTGGCGGGCCCCACTAAAATGCCACCGCACCCCCATCTTCTCTATGGTCAGGATAGACTTTCCACTTCAGCAAAGATTTTTCTTTCCCCCGAAGAATGGAGGAAAGTTCCTTCACCCTTTCTCCTCAGAGACCGACGCTAACCCGGGAAACAATTTGATCCCTTTTCGCGTTCAATCTCTGAGCAGAATAGGAAGACAAATCGATTCATCTGTATGACGATATGCTGCTGTTCGTGCGGTCCACTATACGGCGCCAATTGCGCTCTCTGCCTCCCCTCTAAAGTTCCAGGACAGAGGTTGTTGGGCAAGATGGCATCGACTAGAAATCGCAAGATCTCGATTTCCGTTACCGTTAAGGCTTCCGTGCTGGATTCCCACGAGACCCCATCTGAATTCGTTAAGCGAACGGAGCAGGCCTGGCTAATCTCACAGGTTCATATATCTCTTTCTACATCTCGTGCTTCAGATTGAGATTTGATCTAATAACGTAATTTATTCTGATTTCCAAATGGGTTTATTCCCAAGAACTTTCGAAAGTCTTGAGTAAAAAATTCGTTTGGATTCTCTTTTTCGGCCAGGAATTTCGCATTTTTTCATACGAAATAGGGAAGAAATAGAATTCGATGGTTCTTCCGTAAAATCTCGTCTTTGTTTACATTTCTATGTACTTCATCTAACTTCGTGTAAGAGATCAATTGGAGTAACATGGAGGGAAAGACTTAAATCGCTGCTGTAGTCTGAGCAAAACTCTTTTCGTCGACCCCTGAGGACAGTACACCCGCTGTCAAGTCAACTCGTGGACTCCCATCTCTCTAAATCTCCTCCTCTCTGATGGGAAACGAGAAGGGCGAGAGGGAGCAAGCAGAATGGGAACGAGGATGGACGGTGGCGTGGAATGAGGCGGTGAGGAGGGCATACGATAGTTCTTGCCTGAGCTCCAGGGGCCCTCCCAACCAATCCAAACCGCGGGTGACGGTTTTCAGACGTCCAGCTCCAACCGGTATCGTGGGGATCCGGGGACGAGGGGAGCAAAAACTCAACTTGAAATTCAAACCTCTGTATCTTCTCTTGCCGCTAAGCGGAGTTAAAAAGGGTAGTCTGCCTTAAACGACAAAACACCAAAAAGGGGGACTGATGAAGATGACAAAAAAAAGGATTCACTCGGTCTTCGGCTATGCCTTCCGTTATCGCTGATTCAGGAGAGCTAAGGTAATGAGTGTGGGTTGCCGGTGGCGAGACTTCTTAGGGACCGTATCAGGGATCACGTTGGGGGCCTCTACAGAAGCCAAGGAGTTGGAGCTGGGAGAGCGCTTTGGGGCGGGAGACCCTCGAGTGCACGAGAGAATTCTCTGGAGCCAACGTGGAGGGATCGTTGAATGCATCAACATGGTTGGAGGTCACTCCTGATAGAAATCTCCTCTAAGTTGAGCAGAAGCATTGAATCAGCAAAGGAGGTGCCTCCGTGATGAGGGTCTCCGTGATGGGTGTCTCCATGCTCGCTTCAATAAGAAGCGCTCTTACAGGGCATTGAGCTGCCACATGCCCTTGACCGTGGCAGCAGAAGCAAGTCACCCAAGCTGCGACATGCGGCAGACCTTTAGATGTCGTACGGTTGTCGCATTCAGCATCAAGAGGAGATGATTAGGATTCAGATGGCATTGCCTATTACTTGTTAGGAGGCCTGATCCATGTTAGGTAGCCGGTTGGGGTGCAGTGGTGCGCTAGAAGGACTCAAATATTCCACTGTGTTACGAATGACCAAGTTTGTCAAAGTTCTTGACAATTTGATAGGCTTCTTCTAGGGAGGCGACATCCTTGACGAGAAGTAGCTGTTATAGATCATCTCGAAGCGCCTTATGAGCTTAGAAAGAGTAACTTGAGGTTCATATCCGACATCACAAGCACAGAGGAGTTGGTCAAACCCGGGTGACGTACTCTGCTCCTACCATTGGTTGAGCATATTCAAGTGATAGTTTGGGGGCAGAAATTTGTTGCGGAGCTTAGCCTTCATTTCCACCCAATGCTAGATGGGCTCTTGGCCTCAACGGGTGAGTGAGCTTTCCAATATTCTTCCAATAGGTCTTTGCTCCATCGATAAGCTTCAAATCAGCAAATCTGATTTTGCGGCTTCAGACTTGTTGTACCAGTGGAAGATGCTATCCATGTCGGCCTCCCAAGTGAGATATGCCTGGGGTCTCAAATGTCATCAAAGGATTGGGTCTAGGGATGGTGGTTGATTGACGGTGCTGGGAGTGCAATCATGTGGTTGACCTACATGATAAGGAATCTGGGGGATCTATCCTGGGTGTAAGTAGGTGGGCGGCTAGTGCTTCACTGGCATGAGATTCTTCCTCGTGGTGTACGAGTTGCTCCATGGCGGTTGCAAAACTTCAAATATCTGCCATGAGGCTTGGGGCCCATTCAGGGGGATTTTGGTCCATCATGAACAAGGGCTTGTGGGCGGGGTAATTAATGAGCAGGTGAAAGTGAACTAACTGTAGGGCAAAGGGAGTGGGCCTGGAATTTTAGACGAAAGTCTCCCTTTTCTTGCCTTGGAAAATAGGGTCTGTGGGTTCAGTCAACTGGGCAAGGCTTGAGACAAGGCGCATCCAACAAGCAGGCGGAAAGTTTGAGTGGAGATGGGGAAATGGTTGTCGACAGATGTAAAGGTGCTACAGGATTTTCTTCTTTAATACCAAAACTAAACTCCAATAGCTAGAGGGATCAAGGGGGATGGGGATGAGGATGGGAGGTGGCATGGAATGAGGCGGGGAGGAGGGTTACAATAACTCTAACCTGAGCTCCAAGGGCCCAAGCAACCAACCCAAACAATCGGTGACAGGGTCCTTAGGACCAGCTACAACTGGGAGCTATGGGATCCTCTTGATCAATGTGTACAGCAGATGGTGGGAGCAAAAACTCATGTTGAAATTCAAACATCTCTATCTTCTCTAGCTGCTCTGTGCAAACTTGAAAGTAAAGTTTTCAGAAAATGACAAAACACCAAAAAGGGGACAAAAGAAGATGACAAAAAAAGGATTCACTCAGTTCTTCGACTACGCCTTCCATCGGCGCCGATGTGGGGGCTGAATGGGAGGCATGACCTCATCACTCTCTCTCTCTTACCACTGGTAATTGTTTTGTCATCCTTTATAATACTGGCACTTCTAATACTGAAGTTATTCTCTCTCTCTCTCTAGTGCATCTATGGGGTGTAATTATTATAAATTGGATGTTTGTTGGCATTGAGCAGCAGCCAGGACCAATATCATGTGCATCATGCGGGTCAAAGGGGCAGGCAGAGTGCAAGTGGTGCAGGGGAACTGGATTTTTCATCATTGGAGATAATATGCTCTGTGAAGTCCCTTCCAGGAACACAACCTGCGTCATCTGCGCTGGAAAGGTCTCTCTCTTGCACACACACTGCCAGCTTCCTCTTCCTCTCCCTCTCTCCCAGTATCTTCCTTTTCTGGTCTCTCTTTCTCACGCACTTCCACATCTTCCTCTTCTACTCTCTTTATATATATCTCTCTCTCTCTCTCACACTCCCCCATCTTCCTCTCCTCCTCTCTCTCTCTCTCTCTCACACACACACACACAGACACACTCTCCCCCATCTTCCTCTTCTCCTCTCTCTCTCTCTCACACACACACAGACACACTCTCACCCATCTTCCTCTTCTCCTCTCTCTCTCTCTCTCACACACACAGACACACTCTCATCCATCTTCCTCTTCTCTCTCTCTCTCTCTCTCACACACTCCCCCATCTTCCTCTTCTCTTCTCTCTCTCTCTCTCTCTCTCTCTCACAGACACTCTCCCCCATCTTCCTCTTCTCTCTCTCTCTCTCTCACACACACACACAGACACTCTCCCCCATCTTCCTCTTCTCTCTCTCTCTCTCTCTCACAGACACTCTCCCCCATCTTCCTCTTCTCTTCTCTCTCTCTCTCTCTCTCACACACACAGACACTCTCCCCCATCTTCCTCTTCTCTCTCTCTCTCTCTCTCACACACACAGACACACTCTCCCCCATCTTTCTCTACTCCTTTCTCTCTCACAGACACTCTTCTACTCTCTCTCTCCCACACACACACTCTCATCTTCCTCTTCTACTCCCTCTCTCTCTCACACTCTCTCACCTTCCTCTTCTACTCCCTCTCTCCCACACACTCTAATCTTCCTCTTCCATTCCCTCTCTCTCACACACTCTCTCACCTTCCTCTTCTACTCCCTCTCTTCCACACACTCTCATCTTCCTCTTCTACTCCCTCTCTTCCACACACTCTCATCTTCCTCTTCTACTCCTCTCTCTCTCACACTCTCATCTTCCTCTTCTACTCTCTCACACTCTCATCTTCCTCTTCAACTCTCTCTCTCACATACTCATCTTCCTCTTCTACGCTCTCACACTCTCATCTTCCTCTTCTACGCTCTCACACTCTCATCTTCCTCTTCGACTCTCTCTCTCACATACTCATCTTCCTCTTCTACGCTCTCACACTCTCATCTTCCTCTTCGACTCTCTCTCTCTCACATACTCATCTTCCTCTTCTACTCTCTCTGACTCACACACTCTCTCGTTTTCCTTTTCTAGTCTTTCTCCTACCTCTCGCTCATCTTCATCTTCTGTTCTCTCACTTTCACTCCCATCTTCGTCATCTGCTCTCTTTCTCATTTGTGAATAATCCTCGCGGGATGGGTTTTTCCATGACAGGGAGTGGCATCCTGCCCGGACTGCAAGGGAACTGGATATAGGGCCAAGTGGCTTACCCAGCCACCACCAACCTCTTCATGATACATGCCGTTCATATCATCATCATTCTCCTACCTTTCTCAATCTCTCTCACATCCAAATGCCCACATTTTTTGCCAGACATTACAAAATTCCTTTTCTTGCTTAAAAAATACTTGTAAAATGACTATAGAATCCTAATGTGAAGAACATGGCTTGACCATGAAGATAATGATGAGCATACTCGAAAGATCGCAAACAATTAGAAGGATTTCGTACAGTAATCAATAGAATATCATTACACCTTGAAGGAATAATTATGCAGACATACTTTTTGCCTGACGGTACAAAATATCTTTTCTTGCTTAAAAAATACCTGTAAAAAATATGAAGAAGGCTCAACAATGATGATGCAGATAACAATTAAAGATGGGATTTCCCATAATACTTGAAAAAATACTTGAAAAAAATAAGTTATTCCCCTTACTCCTTACAGTATTATAATTCTGGATTTCGCCGGAGTAACTTGAGCTTTGCCCTGTAGCTTCTGTCCACAAATCAATAAGTCATGGCGGCCCAAGAGAGACGGCGAAGTACAGATAAATAATGCAGAGTAAAGTCAGAAGGGCGAGCGCTGTCAGAAGGAATCTGTGCCGAGTGAGGAGGATCGACCACTCTCCGAGATCGTCCTTGTTCGTCGATTTCTTCGACGGAGACTGGAATAAAGGATTCTGCGACCTCCTGTGAGGAGATGACAGAGCGTCTAGAACCATTTTTTGATCTGGGCCTGCAATGATAAGAGTTTTTTCTTCAAGATCTAGTCGAGAAGATATAAATCGACGAGAGCAGTAACTAAAAGGACAAAATCGAAGGATTTGAGGGATTCACACCAAATCGGAAGCTCACGAAGATGAAGGGGAAGGCTGAATAAGTAGATTGAGAAAAAAATTGGGGGAGGAGGTGAGGGGAGAGATCTGAGCGGGTTAGATAAAAGAAAGCTAACCTTTCTGCGACTGGAGAAAGCTGATAACGTGCTGGCAGACGGGAAGGTCTTCCTTTAGGATGTGAGTGCCGACGGAAGACCAGACCAGCAGACCTCTCTCTCTCTCTCTCTCTCTCTCTCTCACGTTGACGTGAAAGTGCTGTAAAATGAACTGGAGATTCTCTAGAATCTAAGCGGAATTTAAATAAATTTCATTAGTTCAGATCTGATTTGTAGGCTTGTGTGTTTATTTATTTAATTCGGCCATATAAGATTATCTTTGCACCTCTTATTGGGCCGACTCAGGTGGGCCTTCCTATTACTTCATATAAATGGCTCTACCCACCAGAGGAGTTATATTCTTATTTTATCGCGGTCTCTCTGTTTTTGCTCTTCTATCTGAATACCACTCTTTTTTCTCTTCTTTATATACAGCATTATATTTTTATTTCTATTGGTTGTGTCATATCCTCTCTCTCTCTCTCGCCATCTTCTCCCTCTCTTCCCTTTCCTCTGTATATTTCCCTTTTCACTCCTCATCAATCTCTCTCTTCCTTTTTCTTCATACTTCTCTCTCTCTCTCTCTTTGTCCTTGTCTTTTCGTCTTCCATCTTCCATCTTTGAGTTTATATCCTTAATTCACATGAATATCTCAATCTTAGTATGCCCTCATATCTTCATCCCTTGGATGTTATGAGTTGAAAGATAAATCAACATCAAACACAACTAGTATAGAAATGAACTAGGTTCTCTAAGAATGACGACTACGTTATGTTATTTTTCATGGTTAAGTAAAAAAATTTCTTGCACGAGAGGGATATAGAACACATTGAATTATGCATATTGATGTAGAAATTTGATTATAATGGCACAAATTAATTTTTTGGTGTACATGTTTTGCTTGTCATAATGGCTGCATATTTGAGTATCATATGTTCCCATCTACCCAAGATCTTGCTCACCAACTTAGCATCTTGGACCAAGGTAATCCAACAAGGAGTTGTGATTATCCAAGGGAGAAAGTGAAGTTTACAAATGAAAACAAACAGGTGCCTGATGAGCATAAAGCATTTGATCCTTTAGACACCCTTTTAAATGTCACATCAAAATAGGATATTTAGAGAGAGGTAGAAGAAAGAAATTCAACTAAAGTGAGTTAGAAAATAAATTGAAGAAAATTTTATCATAATATTTAGAGCGGGAATCATGGAGATGAACTTTAAGGTCAATTGAGAAGAACTTTGCACCCAATTGTGAAAATTTGTTTTAAGGGATGAGCCTGGTTACCTATTATATGAATGTAATAAGTTTGGAGCATCAATTTTTCTCTACAGGTCCAAGCACAAGAAATCTCAAGGATAGTGTGGATGATTCTAAAGATAGAGTTAGATTAAGTTGCATCCATCATGGATTAAAAAACCATGAATTAAATGCCATTAAGTGTTTTCTGCACTATTGCTTTCTAGTGTGGATATTATTGCTTTATAATGACTTTTATCCAATAATCATGATGATGATCAATTGTTGATTAAATATCTAGGGAAATTTTGGTTGTTCAAGAGGCAATTGGACTTTAAATTCCATGTCTAAGTCTTATTTATTATGCTCAATAAGTGCATAAGTTACTCTAGCATAGTTTGAAATTGAGGGACTAAAGAAAAAAAGTTTCCATTAGCTTTGGTTAATTGAGAATTTCCAAGAATAAATTTTTGTTGTGATAGAGAAACATCAATTTTTTTGTGCAAAACATATTCTCTTTAGAAAGGTTTTGAAGCAAGAATGAAGCCACATCTCTCGTTGAAGGGGGTGTGATGTAGGATATTTTGAGAAAAATGATATGTATGAAGATGAGAATGTAAGTGTGAATATGTGAGGAATAGATGACTGAATTATAAGATGAATATCTACTGATATTAATTATGAAATAATCCTACAGATTTATGAAGGACCTATGAATGATATCAATGAGGAATAGATGTATAATTCATAGAGGATATTGTATAGGATAATTCGGAATTATAGGAATAACAGTGAAGATGAAGTTTATAAATGTGTGAAGAAGAGTAGAGAATGAGAAGATGATATATATGATGTAGTGATTAGGAGTGATTCTTATTATATTTTCTATAATGTGGAGAGGTCATAAGATTGAGAATATGAAAGATTAAAATATATATCAGTGAGTATATGAAGAAGAATAATGCGAATAGATGAATGAATAATAATGATAATGAGAGTGAATGCGATGAGAAGAAGAATGGATAGGATGTTAAATGGTTTATGTGATGAAAAGGAAGGATAATGTGGAGGATATTTAGAATGGATATCAAGATTGGGGATTATTTTAAGATGATTTCGGCTATTATATATAAGAAAGAGAATAGATAGGAAGGTGAGTAATGTTGGACTTACGGATCTTATGGAAGAACTATTGTTCACGGTAAGAGAAGAGAGGATGATACCTAAATGCGGCGTGAAGTTGATGCCCTTTGAGATCACCACACGATCCAATATTTCCTCTGTTTGATTCTTAACTTGAGATGTATGAAAGAGGACAACAGTGGAGGGAGAAAAGATAGGAAGATAGAACTCGGGATGAGGTTTTGGAAAGGAGAATGGATGACGATGACACGATGAACACAGTAGTGAATTCAACCAAGGAAAACGTTTCATATATCAATAACAACATCTGTCTATTTCTTACAATCGTTTCCCTTTTTAAGGGTGAAGAAGATAGAGAGGTTTAGAATGAAGAGATGCCTTGAGGAGGGAGAGGCAGTTATGGCGGTTAATACATCTCTTTGTGAATTAACTTCATGCCTCTTCATTGACGTAGTCATCACGTGTGTGGAGATACGTGGAACGAGTTTAGAGGAGATGTGGATTCTTCCTTGATCCCGTGTGGACTCATGGCAATTACTTGATCGGTTGACACCTTTAAGAGGAGTTTTTCTTGTTTCGACAGTCATGGATGACTTATATTCCTTGAGAGGTAGTTAGGAATTACCCTTGTGACCTCCTTTCTAGGGTTGCATCCTTCTTTAAGATGATCGTTCTTCATACAAGCTTGATTCATGCTTTAACTGTCAACATCCCCGTGCTGATTAGATCTTGACCTTACTGCCTTATGTTAGGAAGCTTAACTTCACGTGGAATCCAATAGCAGCATTGTTGTGGAGGGCTTCACGTTTATCTATTACTTCTGTAGTGGCTGATGGATGAGATGTGGAATCTCATTGATCTCGTGTTCTTTATCAGTCATGCTCTTCATCAATGCTTTAGATATCAAACTAAATCTTCATGATTCTTAGAAACCATGAAGTTCTTCTTGATGTAGTTGTATTCATATTCAACTTGAGTGGATTGGGAACTTGATGTTCTTCATTTGTGAGGCTTATTTTATACTTTTCATGATAATCTTGGAGCTCTTCGATAGTTAGGAGGGTGGTCGTCATGTCTGTCTTCTTTGATGTCAGATTCTTCCTGCTGATTATCAACATATAAATGCATGGTTTACTCGGGCAAAGACTTGTCTTGAGTGGGATTTGAAGACAAATCTTCAATGAGTAAAATTATATAGATCTCTCCTAGAAATTCTATCTATGGGTGGGTTTTCAAGGAAAGAAGGGAGTATAATACAAAGATGTTCCTACTGATTTTCTTGAGATCAATTATCTACACAAGGTGCCTATGGTTTAGTGGATATGGCTTGGATATTAAGGAACCTATACCAAGGTAAGGGTGGTTGAATTGGTCCATTCAAAGAATTCTAAGTATCTGACGAGACTAAATCGTATGGTCATTGATTACACACAATTTAGTGTCAAAATAAAGTCCTAAACTTACCAATTTATGATTAATCAAAGTAATTAATTAGTATAATGATAATTAAGGGTCGAATCCACGGAGAATTAGGGAAATTTGAGAGATATCTTTGAAATTCGGTCAAATCGGACGATGAAATGAGTTTAGAAATTAGGGATTTTAGAATATTAAGAAAGATAACTCAAAATCGAATCCACGGAATCAAAAATCAGGTGATGTGGATAAGAATTCGAAGAGAAATCAAAGTTTGAAGTTAGATGAAATTTTCGTTTCGAAAAACGATTAAAAACCAAAATTTAATCTAAAATTAAACTAATCTACGATGCTAAAAGTAAAATTAACACTAAATGATGAAAGATTAAGATGAAATTACGCAACCTAATCCAAAGTAGCCTTCGAAATGATCCAATTAATCGCCGGATGCAAGGCTATTCATTCCGAATTTTCGAAGACAAAAGTGGAGTTCAAGATATAATTTCTTCCTTCTCCTTCGATCAAAGTTTGATTTCAAGCATTCAATTGAAGTGTTTATGAGTCAAGAACACTCTCGAAAATGACACGCGATTTGGTGGAGTATACAAGGAGTAATTGAAGATTGATCGCGAACGTGTTCTTCGTCGCGAAGAACCGTTTTTAAAAAGAATGAAAATTGATTTTGGCCGTTGGATGTGATTCTGATCATCGCGATGAACGTTCGTGATTTGATGTCCTTTAAAATGAATCGTCGCTTCATTTGATTCGTCGGATATCCATCCGACGGTTGTGATCGATCGGTGATTCATCGCGATAGACGGCTGTGATGCGTTCACTTACTCCTCTTATATGCGCACGTGCTTGATTTTTGATGCGATCGACTTCGTGTCCACCGCATCGACGTCATCGCGTTGATCGCGATTGGATTCAACGCGCGAGATGCGGCCACGTCGCCTACGAACAAAATAAATAAAGGGAGTTTAGTCCCACTTGGAGAAAATAAAATAAATGTTTCACTATACAATATACAACGGTTATATGCAATTAGAAATTTGTCTCCCTATACACGGGAGACCTATATATATATTGTGTATATAATACACGCACACGTCAGCGCCACGTAGGCGCTCGCGCATGTCCACGTGGCGATGCCACGTGTACACGCGCGATTAAAAATCCATATTTTTGCATTTTTTAATTAAATTAAATGTTTAAAAATTGAAAATAAACTTAAATAAAATCAGAAAAATTCCAAAAAAATTCCTAAAAATTGTAAAATTCATAACTTTCAAAATATAACTCCAAATTAAGTCAAATTTATTTTGTTGGATTCAGAATTGAATAATCTATCATTTTAAAAGATCAAATTATTAAAATAATAAGAGAATTAATTTATATTAATTGTATACATTTATGTATTATATAAAATAAATTCATATAAACACATAAATGTAAATAAAAGTCTTTTCTCTTATATTTTCACTCTTAAAACATGAATATGATCTTAAATATAATTAGGATTAAAGATTATAATGTTTAATTATGCATAATAACCCATAAATTGATGTATGTTAAGATCATAACATGAATTTACACAAAATGATAGAAATATGCTTAAAAGATGATAACATGCATATATTTGTAATGATTAATGCATTAATTTGTATTAATAACTACGTAATTACATGCATAAATAGCATGTTATCAGTATCTAAGGATGATGATTTAATTTCTTTTGACCAAGTCAATCTTTGGATCAATATGTAATTGGAGGAGGAGAGAAGATAATTCCCTTTAGATCTACACTCTCTTTTAATGTTTTAGAGAGACCTTCTTCATTCATTTCATGAATGGATAATTTCTCAAACTTGTGAATAAGGAGGAGTATAGTATTTTGTTGCTGTTGAGAATGATTTCTCTTCCTTAGTTCATACCTAGGTTCACTTGGAACCCTTGTGTTCTCGTGTTGAGATTATTCTCCATCAGGGTGCTCAGAAGAAATTGAGTGGCACATCACCTTCAATTCAATACCATTTGATAATGCCATTAGGGAGAGATCCTATATGAGAAATTGAATGGATATCTCCTACTAGTGCAAAATGTGAAAAATGTTATTTTATGGGGTGATGTGATAATGGATGTGAGATTCATGGGGTGATGTGATTTGATTTCCAACATTGTTCCACATCACTTAAATGGCTAAGTTATTTTTGAGGGGTACAAGTCCACTTATCCAAGGTGTACTAATTATATAATCATCATAAAAATCCAACATTGTAGCACATCATCCATGCAACATGAGTCCCATGTTGAAAATATTTTTAAAAATTACATGTACACATTTAAAACTCACATTAAAATATGTCTTCTAATTAATTTTTATTCGGTACACCTTTCCTCTACATCACTACTAGGGAGGGGGAAAAATTTCACTTCCTCTAATAGATTCTTATTAACACTCACAAGTCATAATATTCATGTCGATATGAGCATCTTATGTAGGAGATGCCCATAATTAGGATCACTCACAAGTATGGAATAGCTTAGACGAAGGACCAATATCATCCTTAGTGATTGAGAGTGCCCCATGCAATAGATATTCATGCCAATGTTCTTGCATGCTGCTAATGGATGTTATGTGGCTTATAAGAAAAATCACAATTCTGTGTCTTGTTTTTATTGACTGAAATTTTATAATTTTTATTCTTGTATGATGTTTTTGATGATTTCCATGAGAATATACATTCTCTATGTGAATTATGATGAACTCATAATATATCGATTATTAGTCGTTAAGCATATATTCTAAATATTCTTATTAAAGGGATATTTGAGAAGAATATCAAACTATCCATAAAGTATAATATAATCTAATTGAACTCATAAGATGAGTTTGGTTGATCTTAAGGCCACTGATGTGGAGACACCAAGGATAAAGAGTGGGTCCTATTTGGAGAAAGAGTTTGCTTAAGTGATCTATATGGGCCTTGAATGATATTATAACTAACTACCAATTAGGTTAATTTATGCCATAGTTGTGTATAGGCCCTTGGACCTAAGACACAAATGACATCTTATAGACGGATAATTATATTTTTTCTATGACTTATAATCCCTACCTACAAAATTTCTAAAATATCGTAGATTGAATACACCATGAAGTCCTTGAAAATGATTATGTGGTTAAGATGAGATCGTCTTTCCTCACCATTTGAGTAGATTGTTCGAAGAGATGAGATGCAATTAAATCCCTGGCCAATATATTAGAAAAATAAAAAATGATATTTTTGATGATTTTCTCCACGCATCAGTACTAAATTTAATAATTGAGTTATTGATTAGGGTTTGATGTTTAACCATACCCCAAGTCATTCATGAGTTTTGTGTTAATGAAGGATTATATATACACAGTAAGTGATAATAACAAGGTTCCATATGAGAGTTCTTATATGCTCTATATCTCCTAAAGCATGCAGTGTACTTTGAAACCCAGCGTGTTAGTTGTTGGGACCTGAGGTCCATGAGCATTCCAAATTTTTTATAGAAACATCTAATTCAATGGAATATATTGAATCAAATATTCAAAACATCATGACACAAATAACCTATGAACCTATCATCTCGTATATATGAGAAAATATATATATAAAGTTCAATTGAAAGAGTTCTTGAAGCTATTCAAGTATCTCTTCTCTAGTGGTATCTACACGATCGTTGGGTGATTGGATCTCCTCTTCAAAGCTCTTCACCAAGAGAGAATGAGAAGAAAGGAGAGAATTTTCACAAAGCTTTTATGTGCACCTTAAGTTGTGGTCATTCTCCCTCTATTTATAAACATTCAATATGCAAATTTTTCATAAAAACCTTCACAATTATGTCTACGTTGACCAACATCCAGAAACTTTATTTATGTGACCCACTAGGTCCATGAAGAGACTAAATCGTATGGTCGTTGAATGCACACGACTTAGTATCAAAACAAAGTCCTAATCTTACCAATTTATGATTAATCAACGTAATTAATTAGTATAATAGTAATTAAGGGTCGAATCCACAAAGAATTAGAGAAATTTGAGAGGTATCTTTGAAATTCGGTTAAATTGGACGATGAATTGAGATTAGAAATTGGGCGTTTTAGTATATTAGAAAGATACCTCAATTTTGAATACACGAAATCAAAAATCAGGTGATGTGGATAAGAATTCGAAGAGAAATCGAAGTTTGAAGTTTAGAGAAAAATTTGTTTCGAAAAACGATTAAAAACCAAAATTTAAACTAAAATTAAACTAATCTACGATGCTAAAAGTAAAATTAACACTAAATGATGAAAGATTAAGATGAAATCACGCAACCTAATCCAAAGTAGCCTTCGAAATGATTCTATTAATCGCCGGATGCAAGGATTTTTATTTCGAATTGACGAAGATGAAAATTGGAGTTCAAGATGTGATTTCTTCCTTCTCTTTCGATCAAAGTTTGATTTCAAGCATTCAATTGAAGAGGAAACGAGTCAAGAACACTATGAAACAAACGGCACGCGAAATGATGCTCTACACAGAGAATTTGATGAAGAATCGTGAACGCGTTCTTCCGTCGCGAAGAACAGTTTTTAAAGAATGAGAAAGAGGCGTGGTCGTCTGATCTGATGGACTCATCGCGATCAACGATCGCGATGAGACGTCTCTTCACACGTGATCAAGTCCAGGACGTACGATCGACGATGAAGAGTCAGGATTTAATCACATCGCGTAAAAAAGAAGGGGCTTCGATTTGATCGTCCGTTGGATGTTGATCCAATGCTCGTGATGTCTCGAGGAGTCCACCGGCAGCGAGCCATCTCAGCCGTTATAATTATTGCGATCGATGGCTATGATCAACTCACTTAAGTGAGTTTTATGCCACGTGCTCGATATGTTGATCGGGTGGACCTCGTGTCCACCGCATCCACGCGTTTAATTCGTCGCGATGTCGATCCGACGCACGAAAAGCTGCCACGTCGCCTGCATATATTAAATTGATGGGATTTTAGTCCCACAAGGAGAAAATAAGAGAGATATTACGCGTATATAACGTGCGCGATTTATAAGGGTTAATAATCTTGTCTTTCGATAATCGGAAGACCTATATACATTATGTATATATATATATAGTAAATATAAATACGCCACGTGTCACATCAGTGCCACGTAGGCGACCGCGCATGTCCACGTGGCGATGCCACGTGTACACGCACGATAAAACCCCCATTTTTTGCGATTTTTAATTTATTTTAAATGATAAAAATTGAAATAAAAATCAAATAAATTCAGAAAAATTCGAGAAAAATTCCTAAAAATTGTAAAATTCATAACTTTCAAAATATAACTCCAAATTAATTCAAATTTGTTTTGTTGGATTTAGAATTGAATAATCTATCATTATAAAAAGTCAAATTATTAAAATAATAAGATAATTAATTTATATTAATTTTATACATTTATGTATTATATAAAATAAATTTATAAACACATAAATATAAATAAAAGTCTTTTCTCTTATATTTCATCTTTAAAACATGATTATGATTATAAATATAATTAGGATTAAAGATTATAATGTTTAATTATGCATAATAACCCATAAGTTGGTATATTTTAAGATCATAACATGAATTTACACAAAATGATAGAAATATGCTTAAAAGATGATAACATGCATATATTTGTAATGATTAATGCATTAATTTGCATTAATAACTATGTAATTACATGCATAAATAGCATGTTATCAGTGCATATAACTAATTAATTAATTACTCAATAGACCCAATAACATCTCATTGGTCAACCCAATAATATTTTGTCTACATCAAAATATAGATTAATTAATTTATAATTTATAATTTATTTAACACAATCGACAAGTCAAGTTGCGAACCTGTTGGGTGCCAAGCTACATCACATACTCTAAGAGATATAGATGGTATAAAAACTCTCTTATGAAACCTTGTGATCATCAATTACCATGTATTTATAATTTTTTGTTCACACAAGGCTCATGAGGAAATCATCAAACCCTAATTGATCACTCAATTTAGTACTGATGCATGGAGAAAATCATCTAGAACTTCTCTGATCACTCAATTTCATTGCATTTTATTCCTTGCCTTAATCTCCTCAACTACCGAGGGTAGACAATCCCATCTTGACCACACAATAATCTTCGAAGACTTTATGTAATACCCAATATATGACATTTTAAAAATCTCATTGCTACGGATACGTAAGGTATAACCAAAATATAGTCATCCATCCACAAGATGTCTTTTGTGTCTCTAGTCAAAGGAACACATTCACAACCATGATATAGATCAACTTGATTAATAGTTAGTTATAATACCATTAAGGGATTCATATGGATCAATTTAGTGAATTCCTTCTCCAAAGAGCATCCACTATCTACAGGGTTAGCCATACTCATCATATGATTTGGATCAGATAGTATTATCATTTCCAAATAAAAAGTAAAAGTAAAAGTGGAGGGCTCACATTAAATCCACCTGCACGTTGATCTAATCATCTAAATGTTGTCATAGAACTTGAAGCATAAAAGAATTTAGTCCCACATTGAAAATAAACAAGATTTTCATGAGTATAAATATCAAAAACTTCAAATCATTAGTTTATAATATAATTAAACATTCATACTCCTCTTAAGTAGTGCCTGACGAGACGAGACCGCGAGGTCGTCGATTTCACACGGTCTCATGTCAAAAATAAAGCCTAATTTACCAATTTTGGGAATTTATAACGAATTGAGTGGCATAATGGTAAATAAGGGTCGAATCCACAGGGAATTAAGATATTTTCAAGATATCTTTTGGAAATTGATCAAATTGAACGATGAATTGAGGTGAGAAGTTAGGGAAAATGGTAGATTTAGAAAGATAACTCAAATATCTATCCGTGGAATTAAAAATCGCTCGATTTGGATTAGTAATCGCGGAGAAATCAAGAGTGAAGTGGGAAAAAATTTTCGGAATCGCGAAGAGCACAAATTGAAATTAAAAACAAAATTGAACTAAATTAAGATCCTAAACTTAAAATTGATGATACATGACGATAGATTAGAGTAAAAACTTATTTTCTAACCCGAAATAACGATCGAATCAATCCAATTGATCGCCGGATCGACGACTATTCATTCCGCGAATTCAAACGTGAACATCGGTGTTCAAGAGACAAATTCTCCTTGATCGACTGACGAAATCTCACTTATAAACACTCTGTGGACGCGAAATCAAGTCTAGAAGCGATTACAAGTGAGAGATTCAAGAGAGGAAAGGTTTAGAATGGTCGATTGAGCGAATTCCTTCTCGAATGCTTTACAAAATCGAAGAACTCTTCGTTTTATAGGTCAAATTGGTCGTAACCGTACGATTGATGCGTTTAATCCGCATCAACGGTCCGGATTAAATGCATCAAATCGAACCGTTACCGAAATGTCGTGGCCGTTAGATCACGAATGGACGCTCCGGATTCTATCTCGCAATATGCGATATAAAATGTATCAACTTCTGATTGTTGGATCGCGATCCGACGATCGCGATGCATTTCGGCGCAATAAATCCTGGCCGTTATAACTCCATTTCAAAGAGCACGTGCTTGATCAGATCTGGTGGACTTCTGGTTCACGAGATCCACACGTGTCAGTCGTCGCGCCGTTGATCCGAAGTGTGCGATGCCGCCACGTTGCATTCAATCATGGCCGTTATAACTTGACTTAAAAGGGCATGTGCTTGATCTGTGATCTGTGGACGGCGCGTCCACTCGATAGGCGTGCTCCGATTGCGATCCAACGCCTCTCCCTGCGCCACGTGTCCTGCAATTAATAAAACTATGTGGGACTTTAGTCCCACACGGAAAAGATTAGTGAAACTCGTCGGGTTTATAATGCCCGACGGATTAGAGGGTTCGAATACCCTTCCGGTCTACGGAAGGCTGAATACCCCTACT
The DNA here is from genome assembly GCA_024174645.1 of Lemna minuta. Taxonomy (NCBI): domain Eukaryota; kingdom Viridiplantae; phylum Streptophyta; class Magnoliopsida; order Alismatales; family Araceae; genus Lemna; species Lemna minuta. The sequence continues at coordinate 2,710,382 of CM044112.1, forward strand.
ATATAGAGTATATAATAGAAATATAAATATACGTACGCTGCGTAGGCGCCGCGTGGGCTTGCGTGGCGCTGCCACGTGGCCCTAAGTGCCACATCGCATCCACGTGGGACCCGCGCGAAAATCAAAACGCTTTTTGTCGTTTTTTTTATTTATTTTAAACGTTTTAAATCAAAAAATAAAATCGGAAAATCCAGAAAAATCCCTAAAAATTGTAAATATCATAACTTTCAAATACAACTCCAAATTAATCCAAATTTCTTTCATTTGATCTGAAATTTAATTATCTATCATTTTAAAAAGTCAAATTATTTAAATAGCAAAAGATTTAATTCTTATTTCAAAAATACATTCATTTCCTTAAGATTTTTAACTTTAGAAAATTAAATGAATGTTCATAAACATGATTTCTCTCATTATTTAACTTTAAAAACCACTTATAATCTCAAGTAAAGATATGTTATAAAATCTTTAATCTCTAATTCATCAAATTAACCCTAAATTAACGCATTTTGAGATTATAACATAAAATTGCATAGAATGATAGAAATGCACTCAAAGTATGATAACATACATATAAATGGAATGTTTTATACCTTATTTTGCATTAATAATCATGTTTTATCATGTTAAGATTGCATGTTATCAGTGCCACGAGTGTGTCACTTGCATGCCACATGCCCATTAGTACCACCATGTGTAGCCATGCAAGCACACTCTGCCAAGTTATCAGGCCACATTAGCGCTTGAAATTAACCCTCTTTTAAAATTATTTAAAATAAAATAAATTCATAAAAATTTCAAATAAATTTAAAAAAATTGTAATTTTTTAAAAAATTAGAAAGTTCAAATCCTTCAAAATACAACTCGATTTTCATCCAATTTTTTTATTAAATCGTAAATTAAATAATCTATCATTCTATGAATAATTTAAGAAATAAAAAGACAATAATAAATTTAAAGTCAAAATTCACTAAGTTCACTCAAAAAATAAAAATAGATAATTTTAAAGTTTACTAAAAATATTTGTATCTTATTATTTTCATCCAAATCTTAAAATATCAAATAAAATGAGGCTAATCTAAGAAGATTTTGACATTTGAAAATTCAAACTAATAAATTGTAGAAAATTAGCCTTTGAAATTTGCATTTTGATATTTTTGATATGGTTTGCATAGAATAATGAAAATGCATTTAAAATATGATTACATACAAAAGGCATATGAGATGTGTCTTAAAAGGCATTAATAGTCATGTATTTACAAGTATATATCACATAGTATCATCAATGTGGTCCTTACACTTGAGACACCAAAGACAACTTGTGGATGGATGATTGTGCTTTGACTATGACATAGGAACATTATAAATTATAGATTTCACACAAAACATGGGATCTCTAAAACATTATATATTGGTTAGGGCATGAAGTTCATGAAGGTGACTCAGTGGTCAAGATGGGATAGTTCGCTTGCAGTATTAGAGGAGGTCAACTTAAGGAATAAGATGTCATGAAATCTATGACCAAGGTAATAGAAATTTTAGATAAGGTGTTCTCGAAGATTTCCTTCACTGACCAATACTAAATTGAGTGTATGATTAGGGTTTAATATTTGACCATACCCTAAGTTATTAATAAGTCTCACACAAACAAAGGACGATACATACTGACGAGACGAGACCGCGAGGTCGTCGATTTCACACGGTCTCGTGTCAAAAATAAAGCCTAATTTACCAATTTAAGGAATTAATAACGAATTGAGTGGCATAATGGTAAATAAGGGTCGACTCCACAGGTAATTAAGGTATATTTGAGAGATCTTTTAGAAATTGATCAAATTGGTAGATTTAGAAAGATAACTCAAAGATGTATCCACGGAATCAAAAATCACTCGATTTGGATTAGTAATCGCGGAGAAATCAAAGAGCGAAGTGAGATGAAATTTTCGGAATCGCGAAGAACACAAATTGAAATTGAAAACAAAATTAAGCTAAATTAAGATCCTAAACTAAAAATTGATGATACATGACGATATATTAGAGGGAAAATAAGTTTTCTAACCCGAGATAACGATCGAATCAATCCAATTGATCGCCAGATCGACGACTATTAATTCTGCGAATTTAACGTGAACATCGGTGTTCAAGAGACAAATTCTCCATGATCGATCGACAAAATCTCACTTTTAATCACTCCGTGGATGCGAAATCGAGTCTAGAAGAGATTAGAAGTGAGAGATTCAAGAGAGGAAGGGTTTAGATAGGTCGATTAAGCGAATTCCTTCAAGAATATCTTACAATTTTGAAGAACACTTCATTTTATAGGCAAAATTAGGCGTAACCGTCCGATCGGTGCGTTTCAAGCTCCATCAACGGTCCAGATTAAACGCATCAAAATGAACAACATGTCTCCATCAACGGTCCTATTTATGTTGATTAAACGCATCAAAAGCTTCCCGACAGATGTCTCTTAGAACAACACTTATCACAGGCTATCTGCCTATTAATCAAACAATACTTAAATGGCCATGCTCAACACTGGCAATGGATTGCTGAGAAGATCACGACAAACAAGAAAAGCGTATTTTCATTCAACAAGAGGCTGTGCAGAGTTCTAGGACAGGAACCATTCTTTATAGCAAGCCTCTTCTTCGATTGTAGTCGCTGACAGTCAGAGTCAATGAGTGCCGTCTTCCATCATTTTCTGGCAGCTTAACCCCAACCGAGGCCTCGATCATCTGCTTCCTTGCCATTAACCCTAATTGGGCACCTTGAGGTCCTCCAAACTTCTGTAATCCAGTCAAAGAAATTGGCAGTTCAAAATTATGCAGAAGATATGACTCTGTGCCCTGATCTGTTGGCGCTGCCGTGTCCACCAACTTCCCTGCTCCTGCTGCCGCCTCCAAGGCAGCAGCAGTCGCCACCTCGCCGGCCTTTGTTGACGGTGCAGACAATTGTTCATGCCCAGAAGCATAGTAATTAGTTGACCTAGTCCACCTCCTAGAAAAAGGGTCATACCCAGCTTCCCCTGCTTTTAGGCTTGTGTTCACGGGCTTCATTTCCGAAGCATTCTTGAAATTTTCTTCTCTGTTCTTCTTATTCATTTCTGCAAGACGAACTGCTTTTGAGTCCTTTGCCTGCTGGGACATGTTCTGGAGGCTCTTGAGCTTCTCTCTAATCCTCTCTGTTTCAGCTTCATCGCCGCGGCTCTGTGCTGCCTCCATCTCCTTTCGGAGGCGGTCCTTCTCTGCCGCCACGTTCAATGGGCGCGAAGAGGCAGATTTCTTCTCCATCAGCATCTGCTTCACCGTGGCAGCTGAGTACACAAAGCTGTTGATCTTTTGTATTGATTCCTTCGTCTTGAGCACATCTTGTCTGGAGGGCATCCGCCCATTGGCAGAATCAACCTCTTTGAGCAGGGCTTTGTACTCATCAACTGTTGGGGGGGAATCAGAGATCATCGCCATCTGCCACCGTGCTGCCGACGATTCGGAGCCCCAAGCACAGTTAAGATACTTGTAAGTGCTTCTGCTATCAAATTTATAAGTGCGATCCGGATCGCTAGTGTCAACATTAAGAACAAGGCAGAGTCTATAGAGGCTCATCCCAGATCTGGTTCTTCCAATCCCTACTCGGACAAAGCATCCGACAATGAGATCCTCAAAGAACGGTTCCATGAACCATTTGGCTAGCTTCGATCTTCGTATTGTAATCTGCTTGACATCATCGAAATTCAATGGTTCAGAGTCTGATCCAGAGTTATCGTCATCACTATCTATCGGTTGCTTTGCTGTTGAGGTTCCATCTCTCCTTCCAGTAACCCTGCCTTCGCTTTCACTTGAACTGGAATCACTAGAAGGGCTTGAAGCGACAGGATGGGGAGGCTTGCGTCTTGGAGGGGATGAATCTCGGTTTCCGCTGACTGTACCATCTGTTCCTCCAGTCAAATCTTTTGATCTTCTATAACTGTCAGAATCATTTTGTTTCATCCTCCTGGCAATGATTTCATTAAGAGCATCATCTTTGGCAGCAGATTTTTCGGATTTGGTTGAGGATCTGCCACTTCTTGGTAAAGGAGGAGTCGCTTTTCGGGGTTTTTTCTCGTTCTTTGATGAGGATGATGCCCTAGCCTTCTTCTTCAACTGGTAATCATCTCTTTTTATGCTTCTTTCGGTCAGGATCATCTCTCTATCCAACTCAGTCATGTTCGCAAGATTTTCCCTGTCCTCTTCATCTTTGTAAAGGTCACTTCCCACTGAGGGCGCACTGTCAGAGTCATTGCCACTCTGTCTATTGTCATCATAATCATCATCATAGTTGCCGTCCCTTCGACTACCTCTGGTATCTCTCTCTGCAGGATCAAGTCTCTTCTTTAGAGGAACTTGAGAACCAGGGGGCTTTCGAGCTTTGAAACCCAGGGTATCCAAATCGTCATCTCCTGAATCATCATCTGAGTAAGAACCTTCTCTTCGACGTCTAGACTTACGAGAGAGATTATTTCTTCCAGAAGGACCTGTTCTTCCAGCAGCCTCTAGCAACAAATTCTCCAAATCGGCCATGATTGCTTGATCTCCTGAACGTTTGAAAACTTTCAACTCCTGATAATCCAAATCCACCCAGGAAAAAAATCAGCAAAAAATAACAAAGAGATCATAATCAACAACTGACACAGAGAACAGGAGCATAGTTTGCGTGAACAAGGAAGATTATGAATGCTGAAACCCGATCAGATTATGTAGTCCATTGGAATATATTCAAAAGATAGACTGGGGTAAAAGAATATCCACAGATATCCCAAGAGACTTCCAGAGAAGTTGCGCCACTAATTTAAACTGCGTTCATAATGTGAATTTGCTGACGTGGTTTTTTCCGGAAGAAACCAAAGACGTATTTCCCTCTCACTGAACTCAGTTCCAGGAACATAAGATGCGATCCAACATACAAAGGGAATATTCAACTGACTAAGAAGGGAAAGAGTAACAGAAGAAAAAGCAAATAGAGGGGGAGGATTAAGAGATGCGATCCAACCCTATATAAAATTACCCTCCAAGGATGTTTAAAGAAAGGAATAAATGGAGAAGCATGGGAAGCTGGAGTCTTTCACTCTTAAAAAATGAGGAAATGTTCCAGGCCCCGAAAAACAGAGAAAAAAGAGGAAACCAAGAGTAAAGCAACGAACTTTATGGTAAACGAGTGCAAAATGGCAAATTATGTGGCAGACGAAGGGGAAATACGAGGACGTGAGTAGAAAAAAAAAACCCCTAGTTTCGTTTTCGTTTTCGCTTTCGCATAACCGCAGAAGGTGGAAAAAGAAGTGATTATACCTTCAGACTCAGACGGGATCCGGAAACGGACAGAAGAGAAGATGCAAACCAGAGCCACGGGTATTACTAGCGGAGGAAGATTGATGGGGAAGGTGATTTGGGCCGGTGCAGTACAGTCCAGCTTAATGAATCAAGAAAATTCTTATAACACCTTTGTTTTTGCTCTAGTATCCTGGAAGTCAACAAATTAGATAAGTTTCCCTATAAAAATGAGATAACGCTGGAAGCGTTAGGACAGGTAGATTTTGCTTAGATGTTCATGATTAAGATCATGATTAAGATCATGATTGAGGGTAAGCTAAGAAGCGTTTATCCCTTTTTTTCGGAAACTCCAAAGTGAAGATCCTGCCTAAGTTTATACATCCCATCGAAGATAATGTATATATTTCATAATTGAAAAATACTATAACTAAATTCAATAAAAGCCCAAATTTTAAAAATAAATTTTAAAAATTATTCATATGGTATAAATCTGCCCCAAAGTTAATTCAATAAAAAAACCCAAATTTTAAAATAAATAAATGAATAAAATTACTCGTAAAAAGTAAAGTCCTCTTTGTGCTAGTTTCCCCACCCCACCCCCTAGACTACCTTTTTTTCTTAAACCCCCCACGGTGTTTCCTTTGAAATTTAATTTGGACATCTAAATATCTATATGCTTAATGCCATTTTTGACTGATTAGGGTGGTAATCTTGAAGGCCTCTTCATGATTACATATATTATTTGGGTCAGTCTTGTGTCCTTGCTCGCACTTTACTCCTAGACATGATGAAAAAAAGAAGTCTAGTGGTTACTTTGATGGCGAACACCAACATGTCTTGGAGGTAAATCCATGGACGTCACCCTTCTCAGAATTTCTTTTTTGTGGATGTTTATTAGATGATATTTCTTTTATGGCATCCAATTGATTTTTAGTGGACTTCCATCTTGATCCTCAATAAGCCTCGAGTATGTGGTTTATAAAGTTTATTGACTTTTATTGGATCCCGAGATGTTTATCCTTGATGCTTCACATGGATCTCATGCTATCCTTGATGCCCGATTTTCATCAAGTCATGTTTGTTCAATCGAAGATGGAGCCCTCAAATTTTTCCACGTTGCGCGTGAAGAAGAAGCATCCCGTGATTGGGTCTGTCTGATCGTAAATCAACACCGAAGATGTCCCCGCGCATCCATTGAGGTCCATCTAGCGCATTTAATCTAAGCCCTGATAAATCTTCAGATGAAAAGTTTGAAATTAAATCATTTTAAAACAAATCTTCGCCCAATTAGAATCATTCGCGTACCCCCAAGTCAAGATCGACGATCACAATTTATTAGCGCGATCTCACGCTCCACATTTCCTCGCCTGCACATAAAAACAGACAAAAATGATGCCACTTGACAAAGATAAGAGTGAATTGATGGTTATTATAGATGTGAGTGATTAGTGAGTTAGAGAAAATCCTAAAAAGGGTGCTTAATATCACTAATCACACACGCGTGCACATACGCACACATACGCACACACACTCACACGCGCGCGCAATTGCGTATGCGTGAGCTATGGGGCGTGTGCATACGCCGCCACGTGGCAACGCATTTTCACCCTCATCACATCATCAGCCATGTCAACGCGATTTTAATCTGATTTTTTGTTCTTTTAATTCAAGATAAATCCAAATAAATTCAAATAAAATTCTAAAAAATAGAAAATTCTAAAAATTTTCCTAAATATTATAAAATTCATATCTTTCAAAATATAACTCCAAATTAATCCAATTTTTTTCTTGTTTAATCATAAATTAAAGGATCTATCATTATAAAAAGTTAAATTTGAGAAATAACAAGATAATAAATTTTTATTTCAAAAATATACTCATTTCTTTTAGAAAAATAAAGTTAGAAAAATAAGTATGTATAAAATGTATTTTATCTTATTATTTAACAATAAAACCTAATTATAATGTCAAATATAGATGAGAATCATCTAATCTTTAAATATTTATCTTTAATTATTCATGATTAGCCCTACAATCGTTCATTTTGATATTATAACTTAACATTTTTATAGAATGATAGATATACACTCAAAATTTGATAACATGCACAAGAATAAAATATTTTATGGCTTAACTTGCATTAATAGTCATATATTTTCATGTGTAAATTGCATATTATCACCAAGTGATTGATATTATGTGTCCTGAAAGTCAATCACACTTTCATCCTTTGTTTATATTCATTGAAATGAACTTTTATTCATTGTCATTCATGTGTGATGTTTGAAATGAAGTCCATGAACATAGACAATGATCAAGTGAATTATGATGAGATTAGAATACAATGATCGTTGGTCTTTAAACATAGGTTCTAACTATTCCTATTTGTGGGATATTCGAGAAGAACATCGAATTATCTAGAAAGAATAGCACGATTTGAACTCATGTGATGAGTATAGTTGATCTTGTGGCCATTGGTGTAGAGACACCAAGGGTAGATAGTGGGTGATCTTTGGAGAAAGAGTTCACTAAATTCATCATTATGAATCCTGAATGATATTATGTGAAGACTTTCAATTAAGTTGATTCATGTCATGGTTGTGTACGGGGTCCTTTGACCTGAGACACCAAAGACATCTTGTGGATGCATGATCATGTTTTGACTATGACATACGAATCCCTAGCCATGGGAACTCCAAAACGTCATCGATTGGATGCGACATGAAGTCCTCAAAAATGATTGAGGGTCAAGATGGGATCATTTTCCCTCGATATATGAGGAGATCGACTCAAGGAATGAGATGTGATTAAATACTTAGCCAAGGTAGTGGAAAAATTAGAGAAGTTGTTCTCGATGACTTCTTACTTGCATCAGTAGTAAATTGAGTGACCGATTAGGGTTCATGAGTCTAGCGCGAATGAAAGATTATACGTACATAGTAACCAATGATAGGGTTCCATGAAAGAGTTCTAAGATACTCCATATCTCCCAAAGCAAGTGGTGTAGCTTGGCACCCACCAGGCTAACAACTCAACTTGTTAATTGGGTTAAATCGATCCTTAGTCAATTCTATATATATGTTGATATAGTTAATTGATAAGAAAGACCAATAAGTGTTATTGGGTTGATAGAGTCATTAACTGGTGAGATATATGGACCTAGAGGGTAACAAACATAAGGTCAATGGACGTCGATGGATATAGATATAACAACAAGGGTTTTTGTGAAACTTTCACATTCCTAAAGTCTATAAATAGGGGGAGTATGACCATAATAGACGTGCCCATGCAAGCCTAGTGGAAATTCTCCTCTCGCGCTGATGAGTGTTTAATAAGAGATCCGATCATCGGGAGATTGTTTGGACACCACTAGAGGCTAAACACTTGAATGGTTGAAGAGCCCTTTCGAATGATCCCTGTCAGTATGAATTTTATTTTATACTAGATGATAGGGTCAATTATAACACTAAATTTATACATGAATTTACATGATTATTGATGCAATTTAAGGCATTAAATATTCCATTTGTATGCATGCTAATATATTTTGAGTGCATATCTATCATTTTATGTAATTTTTGTTATGATGTAAAAATACCCTATTTTCGGGATAATTATGCATAGTCAAATAATGTAGTGCTAATACTATTTATATTTTAGATCATAATTATATTTTCATGATTAAATGATAAGAGAAAATATTTTTATTTACACTCATGTATTTTTCTAAATTTATTTTCTAAGAAAAATCAATCTATTTTTTAAATTAAAATTAATTCTATTTTTATTTAAATATTTTGAATTTTTATATTGATATATGATTTAATTTCTGATGCAACAAACAAATTTGGATTAATTTAAAGTTAAATTTTGAAAGTTATGAATTTTCTATTATTTCAAATTTTTTTAGAATTTTTATAGATTTATTTAAAGCTATTTTAAATTTTTAAAAAATGAATAAAAACAATTTTATATATGATGCGAGCTGATGTGGCATAACATCACCACGTGGCTACGCGTGTACATGCCACATAGCATTATATGTGCGTTCGCACGTGTGCGTGTGCGTGTGATTAATAGGTTAAAGCATCCATTAAGGATTTACGCTAACCCATTACTCTCATGTACCTTAAATGATCTAAATTTTTATCATGTGGGACTATGTATCTTTTTATATGCATGTGGCGTGGCACAATCTTGAGCCAACGATCGCGCGGTTAATCACGATCGTCGGATTTCACTCACTCGAGGGGGTATGTGGCTACATCTGATTAGAAAATGATTCATTTTAAAGGAGGATTTAATCTCAGCCACTCATCTGGGGAGTTATAATGATCAAGATTAAATGCACCCCAATGGACACGTGGACTCATTGCGATCGCTCGATGAAGATCAAATGGTGGAAATTAACCGCCGCTTCTTCTTCACGCACGACGTGGCAAAATCTGGGCGCTTCATTGTGACACGTGGACTCTTTAATTAGTGATTTAATCTTTAAATTGGAGATTTTAAAACTTTTTTTGACCCGAGATTGTGTGTATTCAACAACCGCACAAAATCGTTTCATCAGTCATCTAGAATGGATGATGACATTATCTATTCTTGGTGCTTCAACTTTGTTAAATATTTTAATTCAACATCTTCTGTTGCAATCATTATTTTGGTCAAAAACTTGGAGAGCTTATCGAGCCTCATATCCTAGTACCAAGCTAAATGACATACTCTATGAGATATGGAATATATAAGAACTCTCTTATAGAACCTTTCCATCATCGATTACCATGTATGTATAATCCTTCGTCCGCATGAGACTCATGAATGACTTAGGGCATGATCAACTATCAAATCCTAATTGGTCTCTCAAGTTAGTATTGATGAATGTAGGAAATCATTGTGAACTCCTTCTCCAATATTTCTACTAACTTGGCCAACGATTTTATTGCATCTCATTCCTTGAGTCAGTCTCCTCAAATACCAAGGGTAGATGATCTCATCTTGACCACACAATCATCTTCATAGATTTCATGTTGTATCCAATATATGACGTTTTAGAGATCTTGTGGCTTAGGATTTGAAATTCATAATGAAAACACAGTCATCCATCCACAATATGTCTTTGGTGTTTCAAGTCAAAGGACCACATACATAACCGTGACATGAATCGACCTGATTTATATATAGGTATAATACCATTCATGGATTCATATGGATCAGTACACTGAGCTCTTTCCCCAAAGAGCTCTTGATAGGCTCGAAGTCGTTGTGTTTTTAAGCCTTACAAATTTACTATTTATACTCGAGAAAACTAAAACCAGATGGAAATAATGAAGGCGTATAGTTTTCTAAGTCGATCCACAAGGATTCTAGGGCACAATAGTATCGATATAGAGGGTTGAGAGGAGAGTAATGGGAAAGGTTTTGGTGGTCAACTCTCTGATTTGACCGTGAGAGGGAGAGAATTTTTATGGAGTAGGGATGGTTTAAGTAACCTTATAGATGCAAGAATTCTAAGCTCGGATTACAAGAGGTAATGGGAGGAAGAATTAAGGAAATCTAGACTGGGAGAAAGAAAAGAAACAGGAGAGCAGAATAAAGAGAGAAAGAGTTGAGAAGTTGGGAGATCAAGGGAGAGAGGTGGTGGAAGAGAGAGAGATGGAGAGGATAAAGAACTAGATAGAAGACTTCTTTTAGGAGAAATAAATAGATAGAGTGGTAAAATGGATGAATAGGAGGGGCAGAAGCGAGAGCGCATGTATGAGGGAGTTGAGTGAATGGGGATTGAGGTAGAAAGAAAAGATATTAACTGTTTTCCCGAGGAGAGTAGAGAACAGAGAGATAGAGGAGATGAGGGCTGTTGACAAATGTAGACAAGAGGGAGAAAAGTCCAGGTAGAAAGGAGAAAACAAGACGTCGGCTGAGGGGTATTGACCGAGGAACAGAAGGTTTGACCCTGAGCGGAGAGTAAGTGAGATTGCGAGATAAGAAATAGAGAGGTAGAGTGACCGTGACGCAGCCTTAGCGCAGGATAAATGTAGAATAGAGACTTGAGTCCACAAGCCTTGATCTACAAGAAAGGGTTAGAGTCTGAATCCACACAACTAACCTCTTCAACCCTTGAATTCACAAGGGGGTCTGCTTGAATCCACAAACACTTAAGCACTCTCGGCAGGGAGAACACTCAGAAAGAAAGCAGAGCTCTCAAAAAGGGATAACTTCAAATTGTGAGTTCAAGTGTTACAATGGGGGCCTTATATAGGACTCAAAAAGTGAAGGGTCGTCCAAGTGATTTGACCCTATGACTAGACAACACAAAAGTCTTGAAAATACAACTCTGACAACATGCATGTGTCAGATACAGAACTGACAAAAGAAAAAGTAGATCTTCTAGGCCTTGTCAGACCTCTGTAAAAAGATATTTGTAGATTCCAAGGCATGTCATAAATATTTGTGGTCCCTAGGTAAGATTGCACAGTATGTGTCAAGTCCTAGGGATTCTCCCTTGGCCCAATAAGCATTTAATGGGCCTCCAATATGAACTTGCCCATAGTAACAAAAAATGAGCTCCTATGCTATATTTTGGGCTACATCAGATCGTGAGGAACTGAGAGAATGCGAGAGATTGGAAGGGAGACCGGAAGTGGGAGCGAACTGGGGAAAGCAGAATATTGAGAGGGAGAGAGATTGCAGAATGGAAATCAAAAGAGACATAGAGAGAGCAACGCGAGGGCAAAATAAGAAATACAAGCGGAATGAGAAAGAAAAATCATGAAAGCAGGATGAAATGAGAGAGAGGAGGGATTGACCGTGACGGAAAGTTAGGAGAGAGAAACAAAATTGTTGGGGGAAAAGAGAGAGAATGCAGAATCGGGAGATACGTGCAGGACCGTACAAAGAGAATAATTTAATTGAGGAAAAGAAATTGAGGGAGGGAAAAATTTCTTGAGACTAAGAGCTGAATCGGAAGAGATTATGAATAGAGAGAAGACGTGAGGAATGAAACTCCAAAGAGAGAGAGTGAGAGTAGAGAGGAAGAAGAAAGTGGGGCTAAGAAATCGCGGAGAGGTAGAGGACGAGAACAACGGAGGAGGATCGTTAGCGGTTGAGAAAGACTTTGAGAGGGAAATAGAGCAAGAATGCCGGAATGTGAAGAGGTGAACGGTAGATTTTTAAGAGCGAGAGACAGAAAAAAAACGAGAGAGAGAGAGAGAGAGGAAAGCAGATAGTGACAGTTAGGGGGCAAAGAGAGGGGAAGCAACAATCGGAGAGAGAGAAAAATGCGAGATTCGGGGAGAAAGAAAGAACGCAAAAGAGGGAGAGCAGAAAGAAGAGAGGGGATGATTCGAGAAAGAGAAGAGGAAAAAGGATAGAGCAGGAGGGAGTAGAGAAGAAAGAACGACGAAGAGAAGCAATGAAAGGGAGCGGAAGAGAGTGTAAGAGAGAGAGAGAACGCGAAAAGAAAACAGAAATTGGGAAATTGAGAGAGAGATAGGGAGAATGTGAGGGAGAGCAAGCAAGTACGGGAGACTTAGGGAGATAGAAGAGACGGAGAGCCGCGGACAAGTGAAAATAGATATTTTTTTGAGATAGAAAGGTAGCGCGAGAAAGGGAAAGACGGCTGAAGAACGAGGAAGAGAGAGATTTTTAAGACGACAAAAAGACGAAGAGAAAATGGGATAGCAGAGGAGATGACAGAATAGCAAGTTACAGATTGCGCGGAGAAGATGAAATTTCTAGAGGAAGAGCGGGACAAGAGAGGGAACGGACGAGATTTTGGGAAAAAGGGATTAAATGGAGACAGACGAAACATGGAGACGAAACAATAGAAGAGAGAGCATGGAGACGACGCAGTAGAGCTGGAGAAGAAGAACTACTTTCATAGGAACAATCCATCCTTCCGACAAAACAAAACTGCAAGAAGATTTTTCTAAATGCTAAACCCTAAAAGAGAGAACGCGCGAGGAAGTAGACTGAGCCGAAAACTGGAGAGCCCCCTTTTTCTGTCTCTTTCCTTTTTAAACCTCAGCGAGGAGAGTGCCACTGATTCGATTCTCCTTTGACTGGGCTCCACTGACGATGCCTTGGATAGCCCATTAACCTTCTCCACATCTATTCTAAATGATTTAGCTTCCATTCTCATGCTTGTAAGTTCCTGAAATTAAGGAGACAAAAAATGATATATAAAATTTCTTGTTTGATGTATTGATGGCATAAAATTATTAACTCGTGCAATAGTAAATATGATGATGGTTTCACGAGTTAATTGAGTTAAATAAAATGTAATTCTTGGGTGTTTAGAAATAAATTTTATGCTTTTATCAGCTCCCACTATCTATTTTTAGAGTCAACACACATATGGCTACAAGATCAGCCATACTCATAGTATGAGTCAGATCAGATTGTGATATTCTTTGCCGATAATTCAATGTCACTGTCGAATATCCAATGAATAGGAATCTTTAAAATATATGGTTAAACATTACTGATCATTGTATTATAATCTCATCAAAATTCACTTAGTCATTGCATATGCTCATGGATGTCATTGCAAACATCACACAAGAATGATAATAAATAAATTTCATTTCAATGAACATAAATGAAAGTGTGATTGGCTTATAGGCCACATAATATCCATCAAGGTTGCCCAAGAAATTAGCTTTCATCCATTCTTCATACTTTTTCAAAAAGTTAAATTCATCTTGATCATTAAAGTAATTGGAGTGGGGAGATACCCTAGATTTATAGGTGTCAAAATACTTTGAGGAACACTTGTGTTAATCTTATTTAGTAACCTTAATATCTAGGGTTGTCAAATTGCTTAGGGTTGTAGACAGATCTGATAGTGAGTGACATTACAACCAAATACAACAACACAATGATTCACTAGCTGTGAGTGAAATGATTGTGACACCTCACAATAGCTACAAAGGCTTGCAAGGCGGCGAGTCACTAGAGACAGCAATAACAGCCATAAAAGACAATAGTAGTGGCCATTTTTCTCAACCAAGCACAATCTAGAGCACAAGAGGGGAAGGAGGCACTAAGCCAAACAAGAGAAGGTAAGCGATTGATTTGAAGTTGACTAGGTTGATTTGGGTAAGAAAAATTTGTAGTCAATTGAGGTCGATCTGGATTACTTGAGGTCAATTTGGTCTCAACTCAAGGTCAATCTAGAGTTGAAAATGTATCAATCTCAAGTCGATTCAGGTCAATCTAGTGTCAACTCAAAGTCAACTCCTAGTCAATTGGTTTTTTGCTCTGGTCAAGGCTAGCACTAGTGTAGACTCTTAAGGAGAGACAGCCCACTTTTAAGAGGGGTGGCCTCTTAGTGACGTTGAAAACCCTCTTGGTAAAGGGGGGTGGCATCCCCTTGTTAGGTGTGGCAATTTTCTTGATAGAGGAGTGTGACAACCTCGTTGGTTGTACAATGGCCCTCTTAGAAGATGGGAGCAACCTTGGGTTGGTTGTGAGCCTTCTAGGAAAAGGGGTGCAGCCCTCTTGGGAAGAAGGGGCGAAGAACCCCTGAGAGAAATGGGTAGATGACAAGGAGGTAGTGGCCTGCCACAAGATGCAACCATAAACATTAAGGCTATAGCATTCCTCTAACAATGATGGCCCAAGAATCCTAGAATTTCTGGAGAACAATATTTTGGATTTGGTACTATGTGAATAGGTAAAGCCTTCAATAACATATGAGTGAAAAAGGAATTACAAGCCTTTATATATAAGAGCTCATCATTTAGGAAGTGATATTTCTCATGTGGGATTAAGACCCTAATGGGCAAACCTAATTGGACCATATTCTAACAATGGGTGCACATTATATTTGGTCCAATGTAATCCTCAGTATGACCTACCTTCTCAATCAACTATCTTCCTTTATCTTAGGTGGAAAAGTTCCATTTTCTTCCTCCACTTAGAAACCAATAGTTTTCCCTAAATTTCTCATGTTTGGACGTATTTCCTTCTTCCAAAATCACTCAATTAAACTCTCTTAGTTGTACCCTAGAAATCTCATAGATGTGTTCATCAACTAATTGTTACATAGAAGGTATTTATATCTATATTATGGATCAATAGAATTATATTCTCTCAATGGGGTTCACCTTCTTTGAGGACATTCACTTCTTCACTTTTCCATTGTCATCCATCAAAAAATGATGTCTATGTGACATCTCTTTGACCACAAGTAACTTGTCTTACCTAAATATAGCGATTTCTTCTACATTACCTATGCAAGACTCACTAACACTACAAGGAAATTCAACGCTCTCCTCGAATCCAATGCCAATTTTCTCAAGACTAACATCCCACGTTATCGAAACAATATCCATTATTTTTTCATGGTTTGATGAATCCAAGAACAAAAATGAGAAGATAAGATATCAGATAGGAATATCTATTTCCCTTCCTATCTGATAGAAAAGGATGCCATGATCTTGAACTAATCTGACCTGGGATCACAAATCCCTGGTTTGTCTATAAAGTGCAGATCTTATTGTATTAGTTTCTATAATGAATTTCTTATGTGTAATACTGATTGATAGGGCTGACGAGACGAGACAGCGAGGTCGTTGATTTCACACGGTATCATGTCAAAAATAATTCCAAACTTACCAATTTGATGAAAATGTATCGAATTGAAGGGTATAATGGTAAATAAGGGTTGAATCCACAGGGAATTAAAGTATTTTCAAGAGATCTTTTAGAAATTGATCAAACTGGACGATGAATTGAGGTGAGAAATTAGGGAAAATGGTAGATTTAGAAAGATAACTCAAAGATCTGTCCACGGAATCAAAAATCACTCGATTTGGATTAGTAATCGCGGAGAAATCAAAGAGTGAAGTGGGACAAAATTTTTGAAAATCGGATGATCATAAACCGAAATTAAAGACTAAATTAAGCTAAATTACGAACCTAAACCAAAAATTGATGATACATAACGATAGATTAGAGGAAAAATAAGTTTTCTAACTCGAGATAACGATCGAATCGATCCAATTGGTCGTCGGATCGAGGGCTATTCATTCCGCGAATACAAACGTGAACATCAGTGTTCAAGAGACAAATTCTCCTTGATCGATCGACGAAGTCTCACTTTTAATCACTCCGTGGACGCGGAATCGAGTCTAGAAGAGATTAAAAGTGAGAGATTAAAGGATTGAAGGGTTAAGATGGGTCGATTAAGCAAATCATCCAAGAATATCTTAAAATTTCGAAGAACACTTTATTTTATAGGCAAATTGGGCGTAACCGTCCGATCGATGCGTTTTGATCTCCATCAACGGTCCAGATGAACGCGTAAAGGCGAACTGTTACGATTAGATTTTGGCCTTCTGATCTTGAATGAATGTTGCGGATTTAATCCTCGCGATATGCGTATAAAACGCGTGAAAACGCGTCCGTTGGATCGCGATCTAACGCTTCAGATGCATTTGATCGCGTGAAATCGTGGCCGTTATAACTCTGTTTAAAAGGCATGTGCGCGATGATTGATCGGTGGTCCGCGCATCGACGCGATCGACGCGCGATCTTCATCGCGCCTTTGATCCGACGTCTCCCCTTCCGCCACGTGGCCTGCGTTTAAAATAAAATAAACCGTGTGGAACTTAGTCCCACCCGGGAAAAATTAAGGAAGATAGTCGGGTTTATAAGGAGCGACGGTTTTAGGGGATTAATATTCCCTTCCGATATACGGAAGGCCGAACATTATAAACTATATAGTATTAAATATAAATATCGTGCATCCGTCTCATTGCCGCGTAGGCGCCGCGTGGGCCTGCGTGGCGCTGCTACGTGGCCCTAAGTGCCACGTCGCATCCACGTGAGACCCGCGCAAAAATCAACCCCTTTTTGCCTTTTATTAAATGATTTTAAACGATTTAAAATCGAAAATAAATTCAGAAAAATCCAGAAAAATCCCTAAAAAATAAAAAATTCATAACTTTCAAAATACAACTCCAAATTAATCCAAATTTCTTTCATTTGATCTGAAATTTAATTATCTATCATTCTAAATAGTCAAATTATTTAAATAACAAGAGATTTAATTCTTATTTCAAAAATACATTCATTTCTTTAAGATTTTAACTTTAGAAAATTGAATGAATAATCATAAAAATGATTTATCTCATTATTTAACTTTAAAAACCACTTATAATATCTAGTAAAGATAGATTATAAAATCTTTAATCTTTAATTCATCATAATTAACCCTAAATTAACACATTTTGATATTATAACATAAAATTGCATGGAATGATAGAAATGCACTCAAAGTATGATAACATGCACATAAATGGAATGTTTTATGCCTTATTTTACATTAATAATCATGTTTTATCACATTAAGATTGCATGTTATCAAGGGCCTCATTGATAAGTGCTACAAGACCTCATGCATTGGAATCCATAGTTATGGACCCGAATCTATTAGTATAGAACATTTATTTTCCAAGTGAAATCCCTTAGTATATGAAAGAATGAAAAGTTAAGAAGAATTGAAGTCAACTCTCAAATTGACCTAGTTTGGATTTTCAAGTTAAACAAGGTTAGTTAAACTATATAATGTTTGTTTTATGTTTATGTTATAAATGGCATGGTAATTGAAAATATTTTATTCATGTTCTATTTACAAAGGTTTCATTGAAAAGGCCTTATGCTTTGAAGGTTATGATTATTTTTTTCAAAAAAAAATTAATGGCCAGAAAGGAGACCACACTCAAGTTGGGTAGCATGAAAGTTTTTCAGGTGGAGACCACCAACAACACAATGTGCCAACACGATGTTTAGGAAAGTGCCACACAGTAATGAAGGAGGGTCAAAGAGCACAAGTGGTGGTTTATATATTATGCATGAAGAATTTATGTTCTTATAGTATGAGCCAAACTTATATAGTGTTTTTTTATCATTTTTTTAAGTGGAGCAAAATGTTTCAAAGATGCACAGCTAACTATGGAAGATTTGACACATTGCGTTCTATAGTGTTGTCATTTCGTTGGATGGAAATCTAAATTTTACACGATCATCATTGTAGCCCCGATGCCTACACATGGTTAAATTGTAGCCTCCATCGACATCACTTCTAATCCAACGGGCACGACTATTTGCCAATGCCTCTTCAAGCTAGTGATGTGGCATGCTTGTGACCTTCAATTTTTTAATATGAAGATTGAACGGTCACAATATTTAGATCATTTAAATCCTATTTAAACACTCACAATCTATGATGGAAAACGACTATTAGAAAATCTTGATTAATCAATCCTTTCAGCAGAACTTATCTAGATTATTTTGATTCTTGTGTTTTGAAGTAATTTCCTCGTCGATTGAGCACAATAAATAAAAATTTTGACATCACATTAACGGAGAAACCGTCGCTTGATAGCTTAACTTCCATCATTATATGCTTGAACAAAAATCCTTGATTGAGTATCTAATAGGGTTAATTTCTTGGATAAGTAAAGTTAGTTGAGTGGCATTTCATCAGTTATATTAGGATTGAAAATTCCAGATAAATCAAATTTTATCAACTTTTTGGTAATTTCTTTCGTCTAATATGTTAATTTCTGTCTCTAACCTCCCTCTTTAGCATGTGCATAAATATATATATATATATATATATATATATTGTTTGAAATTTAATATCTACATCTTGGATAATTTTTCGTGACATTTGATTCGAATTTTTTTGCATTATGAGCTCATTTCACAGTCTAAGTTTTGACTAAATTATTAAAGATTGCAAAGTCAATCCTAATTATTTGTGGAGTCTACTCTTACTCATAATTATATTTAAGTAATCATTAATCAGAGTGAGTTTCAGTGACCACATAATCTCTCATTATCTGTGCATTTTAGTATCGATATCCCAAGCTCAATTCTACAAAAATCAATTATCTCCATTTCTCCTTTCACCGCACTCTTTGGACTTCCAAGTAACCTTTTCCCTTAGATTTCTCTTTTTCCACTGTAATCAGTCTCCTAAGTGAGTTCAAAATTACAATGTAGAAGATGACTTCCTTGCTTCCAGGAATAGAAGAGCACCTCCATTGACAAGCATTTTGGATGAAAGGCATCTTGAGGATCGTTCGAAATAGTCGCCCGGAACATCTCCTCATGAGGGCCATGGATTTGGCAATGCTTGTTCATAGTAAAGAGGCGCAAGTGTTCAATGTAAGGTGAACATCTGAAGGTTGAATAGTTATCCTTGAAAGTTATGGGAAGATCCATGATATCCCTTCATTCAAGCATCGCTAAATCATATGACATTCATATTCATTATTGCATCATCAAGTCATCAAAATAAGTGAATTAATAGACCTCTTTTCAACCTTCAGATGGCCTCTTTTCCAGAAATTTCAATAGCATTTGGAGTAAACATCCACTCACAGTTTATGACTTGTGGAACAATATCACAAGCTTTATGCTGCGCAAAATGAATTTAAAACAACCTTCAGGAATTGAAGGCGGCAGAACCATGCAAGGAAATAAAGAAACCAGAGGAAGAAAAAACAAACCCAATAAAATCTTTGAAAAAAATTACCTGCACGACAAAAACCTGGAACACCTCTAAAAAGCACACTATGTCCTTCAACTGTCTGGATGATAGAGAGAGAAAATAGGAAATTTTACTCAGTTGACACCAGAACCAAGGCAACAGCTCAAGTTAGTTTACCATGGGGTGATGAGAGAGAGATTCTGACCTGATCAAGACGCAGCCTCCGGTTTATCAGTATCCATAGTATCTGGAGCCGGTGTTTGAGAATCATTAGCTTCTTTCTCAATCTGTTCTTCAACCGGTGTTTGTGGGTCAGCCTCAGGTGAAAGTGGCGGAGGGGTCTGAGGCTTCGGTGCTGGCTTTGGCTTTGTCATTATTGGCCTACAAAATCTGCACAGCACAGTAACAGATTACTATTTACAATTATATATTGATAATCTACAAGTTGTGGTTTACCGGTCAAGAGCTTCAGCCTTCTTCCTCATATCTGAAGAGAGAAGAACAGGCGTTGCATGCTTGGGCAGGGAGTCCTGATGATATTTTCTCTCTCTAAGCCATACCTCTGCATCAGTGCACTCCTTGATCACCTACAAAGCAAGAGAATGAGTTGACCAACACGTGTCAGTTTTTGGAGCTCATGAGTACAGACCTTTTGTTTGTCTGCAAGGTCAATATGGTCAAACTTTGGGTCCTTTAAAAGAGCGGCATCTCTGTAGCTGCTGATGCAGTAGCCAAGCTGATTCATCATGATAGGATCTCCTTTCTGAAAGTAAATTTTGAACACTTGCAATATTGTTATTATTATCATTATCATAATTGTTAACTGCTAAGGGTATTGCTGTAAATATTTCGGTCATTGTACCCTTGAGTTATAGCCATTATAACGGGTATGCTCAATCATTACCCGTTATGCAATTGCCCGATATAAGGGCAACCCTAATCCTACAGCAATGGAATATATTCTCAAAGGGAGATTATCGCTTCTTGAAATGGATAATGACCAGAATATGAAAGTATGAGAAGCATGTTATTTAAACGAGAGCATCAACTGTCATTTGATAAAGCAGTAGTCCAGGTAATTAAAGAAGAAAATTAACTTATATCTATGGGAACACTAACTCAAGCAAATGCTGTCAGAACTAGCTCACTCCCTCTTCAAGTACAAGCATTCTTGAGTTCAGGATCAGTTCCAGTCCAAATATGAAAGAGTCCACAATCCAGCCCACATATGCAAGAAACCATTTCAAAAGAAGAAAGGGGATGCTAAGGATGCTCTCTGGGGTATTTTTGCGGAAAACATAGACGTACCAGAGACATGTGTTGGAAGATCCACAGAAAGCCTATCTTCAGTCAAATTCATGCGATGACGGCAATACCAGCCAGAGGGAAGTAATAGATATCAGTACCACCGGCAACCATTACTATCACCCACAACCTCAACCTCATCAGCAGGAGAGAAGAGGGAGATTGACCAACTAAAAGATAGAATAAAGCAGTTGAAGGCATTTCTTTCAAGCTCCTCATCTGTGATTGGGGCTACATCGGTCACTAATTCAGGTAAATACCTCATTTTAAGCAACTTTTTTTTAATTGCATCATCTAAGGCCTCTACTTCTTTGATTCTAGATTCAGGTGCCACTGACCACATGATACCCACAGCAAATTTATTTTTTTTGAAAAATGATACCCACAGAAAATTTTATTTACTAGTAACAAGAAGGTCCAAATGGCAGATAGGTCCCTCTTGATGGTAGCTAAGATAGGAACCATCACTCTAGAACCTATAGGAAAACTAGAACATGTACTTTATGTTCCTAAGCTGTTTAGACGCTTAGTGTCAATCCAGCAGATTGCATCACTAATTCCATACAAGATTGAATTTGATGGAACTCATGCTTTCTTATGTGATAAGGTACAGTGGTGGAGGCTTGGACTTGCTAGAGTTCATGATGGATTAAACAACCTACCGATATCTGAAGCTGTTAAGAGCTCAAGGAAGCACATTGTCACTGCTGCACTGTGAACCAGTGGTGAAGAGGACCAAGCATGGCTTCGTCATCGTAGAGTAGGCCATCCTTCTTTCCAAACTTTGAATTGGATGTTTCCTGATGTTTTTTGAGAATCTGGCATGTGTGCAAAGGCTAAGCATCCCAAGCACTCACATAACTCAGATTCTACGGAAAAAGGGAAAACACCTTTTCATTTAATTCATGGTGATGTATGGGGCCCTGCCCCATCATCAGACATTCATGGATTTAAATGGTTCCTGCTTTGTGTAGATGACTTTAACAGGTTTATGGCAAGGTTCCTGACTTCACCTGCACTCCCTTTCCCCAAACAAAATCTTGATGAATATATGGAAATGAGTGATACAAGAGGGAAAGAAGAGGAAGAACTATCCTCTCTCTCTCACTGAAAGGATGTAATTTGAGAGCCCTCCTCTCATCATTCTCTTTGATCCCAACCAATTCTCAGGTGTCCATCCCAGTCCAGTTCTTTATTATTTTATAGGCTTCAGGCTTATTTCCTTTTCTGCCTTGGCCTTATTCTTTCTTGCTGACGTGTCCTGACCTTTTATTTAGACACCTCTGGGGGAGTGACAGCTATCCCTTCATCCTCTTTCTGACATGAGTGATCATTGTGCTCTTACCAGCTTCCTTGGAGATCTTTTAAATACCAAACTTCAGAATCATTAGGCTGAATTGGGTATAAGACACAAAACTTCCATGTCCATATGCTCCACAACAGAAAGAAGCTGCAGAACAGAGAATTGGGCTTATTGAAGAAAGGGGAGAGCACTACTTCTGCGAAGAAAATCTCCTACCATTCTTTGAGGAGAGACAATGCTCACTGCCACTTTTCTAATCAATAGAACGGGCAGTCAGATATTGCAAGCTAAATCTGTCTTACAATTACTCTCATTAGATTTTCCTTTACTAAAACTTATATATGATTTACCATAGAGGGTGTTTGGGTGTGAATGCCACGTGCACTTGTATCTAAATCAGACGAATAAACCATCTTCAAGAGCTCTTAAGTGTGTATCTGTTGGGTACTCAAATAGCCAGAACGGATATAGGTGCTATTATCCTAATGGAAAAAGAGTTATAACTTCTAGAGATATGTGTGATGAAACAAAATTTTCTATCAAGAGGATCAAAGGACGTTAGTCAATGAATTTTCTGATCCCATGAGGAACATTGACCATAATGGAAACTGTTGAAGAATGAAGGGTATTAGCCATTTTTGACCTTCATCTTCTATTATTGTACATATACCCTATCACAGGTTACTGTTAGAAATGTGACCGTTGGATGTAACGGTCACATAAATCTGTATAAGTCTCAGTCATAAATGCAAAACAACTTTTCCTTCTCTCAATTTCTTGTGTGTGCTTATCTCGACCAAGAAATACTTTCTCACCCCATCAAGAGCATAGAGACTGTGAGTTTCAACATGGTATGAGAGCTTCTCTACTGCTAGATTGAGAAGGTGTATTCTCAGAGATTGCGTGAAGCCATTGGTCAGTTGTTCTTTTTTAAGTTCTCGATTCAGGACTTAACAGGAGGGAAGGGATTATATAGACCTTACCCTTGACCACATGGCACAAGAGGAAAAGCCCACTCCTTCGGCTGTGAAAGAGCCATCTTCAAAGCCATCTAGTCTAGCCATATCCACCAGTGATCCGTGGTTTCCTCAATTACCAGTTGTAGCTGCAAGAAGTCAGTTCACCAACCACAACTTACACTTATGGGAGCAACATATTTAAGCTATTCTAAGGCTGAGGGAGCTAGTTGACCTCCTGACATATACAGCTCCCCCAAAGACAGATCCACATTACAAACGATGGACTGTGGAAGAGGAAGTTTTATATACCTGGATACTGTATTCCATGTCAACTGAAATGGCTAATCGTTTTATTGAGTATACGACAGTGAAGGAGATATGGGATGCAGTATATTACGTTAATTCAATAAAAATGATCACTCTAAGATAGCCCAGTTGATTACTAAAGCTTGGACCCTACAACAAGGTGATCGGTCTCTAATCGGCTAGGCAAATGAACTAAGCGCCATCTTCAGTGAATTAGACCATTATAGACCACCAATTTCTAGCTCGGGAGACAGAATATATATCCTGATGGATAGAGTCTACAAACTTCTCCAAGGTTTGAGACCAGAGTTTGAAGGAATCAGAAGTCAGCTGTATAACATAGACAATCCTCTTACCTTTGATGAGGCGGTTGCTCAGTTAATAGGTGAGCAAAGCAAACTGCTTGAAAGGGGGAGAAACTACGGCTTATTCAGTGACTCCACTTGGGAACTCAGCAACAACCCAACATGGAACAAATCTACCCAACACCAAGAAAGGACAGGTTAGGAACAAGGAAAATCTTTGGGGTAATTACAGCAAGAGAAAGGGTCATGTCAAGGAAACTTGCTGGAAACTCCAAAGCAGAACCCCTCAAGCCCACATGATTGTGAAATCACCTCAAGGAGACATGCCAGGAGTACAACAGTGGACGCAGAATTGTACAAATCCACCATATGTTCCAGCTCACAATCTCAATTCTCAACCTCAGATGCACTCTCAACCCCATAGGCATTCTCAACCTCAAGGCATGAAGAATCTTCAACAGCAGGTGCAGCACCTCATGACCAATCCTGCCTCTTCTGGATCAGTAATTGGGTCAACATCCTTAGCTAATTCAAGTAAAAAATCAATTTTATCAGTATTATCGTCATTATCAACACTATAGTCGTATCAAAACTCCTGGATTCTAGATTCAGGAGCTACTGATCACATGACTCCAGTAGTAGATCAATTCTGTCATATGAATTATGCATCGCAGAACAGACTGTCCAGACAGCTAATGGCACCTTACTAAAGATTGCTGGAATTGGTAGTATGCATGTAGAGCCAATAGGTTTACAACCAAGAGTTTTACATGTTCCTAAAATTGTTAGTGAGCCTAGTGTCAGTTCAGAGGATAGCTAAACTAAGAGAATATGGAATTTTATTTGATGATACTGATGGTGTTCTATGCAATAAGGTCAACGGGTGGAGGATTGGACTTGCTAGACTCCGACACGGTCTATATTATCTACCTAACACAATTCCAAGTGATGGAAGGCCACCTAACGCCCAAGTAACCACGATAGCAAGTTCAAATATGGAGGAGACAGTGATCTTACTACATAGAAGATTGGGACATCCCTCTTTTCATCTTCTACAAACTATGTACCCTCAATTTTTTGAAAAATTATCCATTGATAAGCTAGTCTGTGAGGTCTGTCAACTAGCTAAATCAAAGAGGAAAACATATCCCTCTATGAATCTCAGATGTCATAAACCTTTCCAACTTATACATTGTGACATTTGGGGACCATCTCCACATCTAGACATAAATGGATTTCGATGGTTTCTAGTGTGTGTAGATGACCATAGTCGATTCTGTTGGCTGTACCTACTAAAACAGAAAACTTGAGGTAACAAAAATCCTCAAAAATCTCTGTCAATTCATTAGAATACAGTTTGAGGTAAATGTCCAAGGCTTTAGAACTGATAACGCCAGAGATTTTTGTTACAATGAGTTACAGACATGAAATTTGACAATGAGGGAATTCGACATGAAACCTCCTACCCCTATGCTCCTCAACAAAATGGACTGGTAGAAAAGAAAATTGGAGAGTTAAATGGATCAATGCAGGACACTGATGGAACAAGCTAAAATTCCAAAACATCTCCAGGGTTTCTCCACAAGGACAAGAGTACAACTAGCCAATCGACTACATACACTTAACTTGCAGTTGAGAAGTCCAATTGAAATTCTAGAAACGGTATTTCCTACAGTTTAGATTGAGAACAGACCTCACACCCAAAGTATTTGGGTGTGTAAGCTATTTTCATTCACATAACTTGTCAGGAGACAAGCTATCTGCTAAGGCCTTAAAGTGTATGTTTATTGGGTATTCAAACACTCAGAAGGGATACAAATGTTACCATCCTCTGACAAGAAAGTGCTTTGTTACCAAGAATGTTACCTTTGATGAAAATAATTTCTATTATTCATCAAGAATTGAGTTTCAGGGGGAGCATTAGTAGAAATGACGTGCCAACACCATTACCATTCTATAACTCAATTGAGGAAAGATAAGTATCTCAATCCCCAGAGGACCAAGTAGATACTGAAAAGCAGAACTCAAAAGAATCCCCACATGTAAAAAGGAAGAATCAAGGCCCAACAAGTACTCTTGTTGAGAAATCGAGAATCATTACAAGATTTTTCTTCAAACTTTCAAAATTGTATCTCTACCCTTGTATTCTTACTTTTTTACCTATCGCTAGTTACCGTGAGAAATTGACCGTTACACAGTAATGGTCAAATACAGACTGTATAAATAACCCGAGCATTAAATGAGAAAGTAGCTAGTCTTCTCCTTATTCTTGTGCACTAAACTTCCATCAACTGATAGCTATTTTCTGGCCAAAGGAGTGGTATTTTTGACAACTCTCCACACCTTGGAGAGTCATGAGAGGACAACCCCAGGAACAATTTTCTGAGGAAGATGTCCTTATCAGAAAACAAGAAGAGGAAGAATTACCTATACCACTAAGAAAGCCAACTAGAGCATGCGTGAAACCCATTCCATATGCAATAACAAATTAACTTAAATATAGAAAGGCTTCACCCAACTATAGGAGCTACTGGAGCAAAGGTTCCTTACAGTTATTCCAACTACAGCTGTAGAAGCATCCCAATATCCTCATTGGAAACAAGCTATGGATGAAGAAATGCAAGCCTTAATTAAAAAACAGAACATGGGATGTGGTAGAATTAAAACAAATAATTAAACCAGTAGGGTGTAGATGGGTATTTACTGTTAAATACAACTCTGATGGAACAATAGAAAGGTATAAAGCAAGGCTAGTAGCAAAGGGATAGACTTTAAGGAACCTTTGCTCCAGTAGCAAAGATGAGCATCATTTGTATACTCATATCTTTGGTAATTAACTTGGATTGGCCACTTCTACAGTATGATATCCAAATTGCATTCTTACATGGGGACTTAGATGAAGAAATTTATATGAAAATTCCTCATGGATATGACGAAAGTGTGATTTCTGGGAATACAGATATTGGAGAGGATAGAGAGGAAAAAACTGATAGAATAGGAAGTGTTATTTCAATAGAAAAATCGGTAACCTTCACTTTCATGTACAATGCCTTTTATAGACTGAAAAAGAATATGACCATTGGAGTCCAATGGTCATAGTATATATTATTTTGTAGAAAATATATTTTCTACAAAATATATTATATCGACATAATCTAACACTCCCCTGCAAGTTGGGTATAGATGTTAGTCATGCCCAACATGGATACCAATGCTGAAAATTGAGGACCCGGAATGCCCTTTGTAAAAATATCCGCTACTTGCTCCAATGATGGAGTATACTGTGGGATGATAAATCCCTCTTCAATGCTCTGCTTGATGTAGTGCCTGGCCACCCGTGAATGCTTCGTACGCTCATGTTGAACTGGATTTTTAGCCATTGCAATGGCTGATTTGCTATCTGAGTAAAGAGTCATCCCCTTGCTAGGTAACAAGCATAAGTCTTGTAGAATATCTTTGATCCACATGCTTTCACTCACACCCTTTTTTAGTGCTCGAAGTTCCGCTTCTGCACTTGAGAGGGAGACCTCCATTTGCTTCTTACTCTTCCATGTAACTAGATTACCTCCAATAAAACTACAATATCCAGATGTTGACCGACTGTCGTCTAAGGATCCTGCATAGTCAGAATCAGTATAGATAACAATGCTGGGTTCACTTCCCTTTTAAAATAGTAAGCCTTGTCTGATGGAGCCTTTGACGTATGCGAGGATCCGATCTGCTGCTCCCTGATGTGACTCTTGTGGATCATTCATAAATTGGCTAAGTGAATTAACTGCGAAGGCTATATCAGGTCTAGTATGATTGAGGTATAGTAGTCTTCCAATAAGTCTTTGAAAGGATGTCTTGTTGACTGGGAAATCTTTCTCATGTTGCTCAAATTTTAGTTTTACATTCACATCTACCAAAGTTACAGTGGGACGACAGTCCAATTTTCCCATATCCTTTAGCAGATCAATAATATACTTGTGTTGTGAAAGGACTATTCCTGACGCTAAATAAGCTACTTCAATTCCCAAAAAATAGGACAGGACACCTAAAGTTTTGATATCAAATGAAGAGGCAAGGTGTTTCTTTAGGTTCTGAATTTCGGCTACATCATTTCCAGTGACCACAATGTCATCCACATACACTATAAGGATCGCCACCTTCCCTTCCTTTCCATGCTTTATAAATAATGTATGATCTCCCTCACTCTAAGCATATCCAGAGGAGAGCATAGTCTTCGAAAATTTTCCAAACCAGGCTCGAGGTGATTGCTTGAGTCCATATATAGACTTCCTAAGATGGCACACATCACCGGTATTATTTGTTTTTAAGGGATATCCTGGAGGAGGTGTCATATATACTTCCTCTTCCAATTCGCCATGTAGGAAAGCATTTTTTACTTCGAATTGAAATAGCTTCTAATCAAACAGTGCTGCAAGAGCAATCAATATTCGAATTGTGTTTAATTTCGCAACAGGGGCAAGAGTCTCATTGTAGTCAATACCATATGATTGAGTATATCCTCGAGCCACTAATCGAGCTTTATATCAAGCTACCGATCCATCAGAATGATTTTTAATAGTAAACACCCAACGACTTCCCACTAGCTTCCTACCAACCGGGAGTGGGCCCATCTCCCATGTACCATTTTTCTCTAGGGCTTCCATTTCTTCATCCATAGCTTTCTTCCATTCATTAGAAGAAATGGCTTCTTGAACATTCTTAGGAATTGAGATTGTCATTAGTGTTTGAATTACTCGATTATACTCTGGAGACATCCGGGTATATGATACATAATTGCTTACAGGATAAGGCTTTGTCTGCGTACAGTTTCGAACTCCTTTGCTAACAGCTATGAGCATCCATTGTTGCTTGAGATATCTTCTCCTTCTAGCATTTCTGCATTATTTTGAATATTCTTCGGTGTGTGAGACTCTACCTCCCCCTCAATAGGGCTTAGAACAGTACTCACATCAAGAGTTGGTTCATTGATTCTTGGGGCTAGACTAGGTAATTCTAACTGTGTCATCCTTTGATCATCGTTCTTACCAACTTCTTGTGCCATCGAGTCTAGATAGCCCTTAGATCTGCTAGCTTCATCATAAAACATTTTGAAATCATCAAACTTAGCATCCGCAGTAATGAAAAATTTCCTTGAACTTTTGATGGTAACACTTGTATCCTTTTTGTGTAGTGGAATCTCCAAGAAATATGCACTTTATAGCCCGATGATCCAGTTTTCCTGTAAGACGAAGATGAACATATACGTTACACCCAAATATTTTTGCAGATAGGTTAGTCTTTAAGCATAAATACGGATATTCAGAAGACAGAAGATCTATAGGGGCCTTTAAATTCAGAGTTTTTGATGATGTCCGATTAATAAGATGTGTAGCAGTTGCTACAGCTTCACTCCAATAAAACTTAGGACAATTTCCTTGAAATAGTAGAGCTCTAGTTGAGGACATAATATGACCAATCTTTCTCTCAGCAAGTCCATTTTGCTGAGGTATATTCACACATGAAGACTGATGGATAATCCCCTTCTCTTCTAGATATGTGTTGACTTCTCCACAAAAATATTCTTTAGCATTATCTGTCCTGATTAGTCTAACTTTCTTTCTGAATTGATTATGGATCATTTCACAAAAAAGAACAAGAATTTTTGGTATTTCTGATTTGTTTTTAAACAGATATACCCAAGTATATCTTAAAAAATATCCACAAATAGGATGAACCATCTATGATGAGACAATCCAGTGATGGAGCAAGGCCCCCATACGTCACTTTGGACACACTCAAAAGCAGATGAATATCTATGATTTGTATATGGAAATGAAGATCTTTTGTGCTTAGCAAATTGGCATGGTTCACAAATCAAATTCGCAATGTTAATTCTGTGAAACAGAGTTGGGTGGGTTTGTTTCAGAAGGTGAAAGGAGGGGTGTCCAAGTCTTCTGTGGAGGAGGACTCGTTCTTCACTTTGAATGGTGTAGGCCATTTTCTGCTTTCTCCTCCTCCAGTTTCTCTAGTAAGAGAAGTTTCCCTCTTCTCTTAACAGATAAAATCTTCTTCCAGGTGTCCTTAGTACATAGAAAACATGAATCTAAGTCAAGAACAAATCTCCACCCAGTATCAATTACTAGTTGCAGTAAAGATAATAAATTTGCCTTTAAGGCAGGCACATGTAAAGCATTTCTTAATATAGTTCTATTAATCTCAATAGTACATTTTCTTGCAATCTCTAAACACCCTCCATTTGCAGTAAAAACTTTGTGATCATTTGTTACTGATTCATAAGATTTAAATAAAGACTTGTGGGGTGACATATGATCAGTCGCCCTTGAATCTAAAATCCATGACTCGGATATAGGGGTGAGATTGTTGTAAGTAGTAAAAGCAAATGCTCACCTGATTTCACCAAAGATGTGGAGCTGATTTTTTGAAGAATTTTGTTCATCTCTGATTGGATAAATTTCTGAATCTCACTCCCATCATTTTCTTTTGTGATGGTGGGGAGTTCACCTCCCTCACTGGCTATATAAGCCCTTTTTTGATCTTTTGGTATCCAAGTACCTTTCCGAATATGTTCCTCTTTCCAGGCTAATTTTCAACAGTCCTTTTTAAGATGGCTGTAATTCCTACAATAGCTGCAAATCATGGTGTCTGAAGTGTTACCTTCCCTTGGAGTAGGCTTAGGAGCCTGAGAGGAGGGTATGTAGAACTTTGATTCCTCCGAGCATCCCCCTTTTTTGCCAAGTGGGCAATCGAGACTGGGGTAGGAGTTTCTCCACCCTTAGAGCTTAATTTTTTTCGATTTTCTGCACCCATGAGTTCAGAGATAGCTTCAGCCAAGATGGGAAATCTTTCCCGATGCAATAGTTGACTCCTGAGATTCCCATATTCTGTGTTTAGCCCCATCAGAAATGTGAGAGTCCTAAACTTGACTTCCCGAAGATAGGATGGAGAAGTCTTATCACTAGTGGGCCAGAGGAGATCTAGCTCTCTCCAGATGGCCTTGAGTTTTGCTGCATATGATGAAATAGAGAGACTTCCCTGTTTAATCCGCTCTTGTTCACGAAGATCAAAGACACGAAAATCACTATGCATTTCTGCACATGATTTTTGAATTTCCTGCCACAAATCTCGAACACAATCTATGAGAAGTTAATCATCTCGCTATTCTTCTTCCATATTCTTTATCATCCAATTGATAATGAGAGCTTCTTCAAACTCCCAGACTTCGTACCTTGGGTCTTCTTTTGAAAGGGGGTCATCTATGAGATGTTTTCCCAAGTAAACAGCCTTGAGAGTCCTCTGAGCCAGTGTTGACCATTTCTGACCATTGAGACCATTGTACTTCATATCTAAATCTAGCAGAATCAACCTGGTCTGGATTGGGATATCAGTACTTTTGAGCATGCTTTGGGAGGGTTCAGACTCCCTCTCCAGCATCTTAGACTTAGATTTACCCCCCATACTAATTTTTGAACTGAGAAATATGAGAAATATAAGAACTGCAGGTGGCTCTTACTCAAAGAAAGGATTTCCTGAGAAAACCACAGAAGTCGAATTCCAAGAAATAAGATGTTGCTGCTTCTAGAGAAAAAATTCCAGATATTGCTCTGATACCATGTGATTTCTGGGAATACAGATATTGGAGAGGATAGAGAGGAAAAAACTGATAGAATAGGAAGTGTTATTTCAATAGAAAAATCAGTAACCTTCACTTACATGTACAATGCCTTTTATAGACTGAAAAAGATAATGACCGTTGGACTCCAATGGTCATAAATATGACCGTTGGACTCCAATGGTCATAAATATGACCGTTGGAGTCATACGGTCATATTATATATTATTTTGTAGAAAATATATCTTCCACAAAATATCTTATATCGACATAATCTAACAAAAAGCAGAGGTATAAGTAAAGTGTGTAGATTAAGGAAGGCATTATATGGACTGAAACAGTCACCTAAAGCATCGTTTGGTAAATTTACACAAACAATGAGAATGCTGGGATACAGACAAAGCAATGGTGACCTTACATTAATTTTCAAACATTTCGAAATAGGAAGGGTTACAATCCTAATAGTATATGTAGATGATATCATAATTACAGGAAACAATACCGAAGAAACTGCAAGATTGGAAAAGCATCTCTCCACCTTTTTTTTTTTTCTTTGAACAAGAGAAAGAAGGGTCCACCAAATGGAACCCCCCCCCCTCGTTTGTCATTTCAAATGACTAATGGCTACATACTTAGAAGCTATAGGGTTACAAAGACCGATAGGCTTAGGCCAACTCGGTTCCATGAGTTCACAAGGCCCCCCGCTTCGTGCACGACCGCGTCAGCTGATGGAGTGCGACCCCTAAAAACGACCTCGTTTCGATGAGTCCATAGGACCCATAGCGTGGCATATAGAAGTTGTCATTCTGTCCTCCTCCGGTAGGGGCCGTCCGCCATGGATCTCCATAAAACCTCTAGCGATGGTGGCCTGGGACGGACAAATCTGGTCAACGTCCAGACCACTTGAGCAACCGGGCATCTAATGAAGATATGGTCACAGTCTTCCGGAATCGCTCCGCACATCGCGCATTCAGCTGAAGGGTTGGGGACCATACGTTGTCAGAGGGATCTCGTCATCAACCTCCGTTGAAGAAGCAGCCAGAGGAATACCCAGATCTTCAACGGAATACGGCTCCTCCATATCCGTCGCCAGCTGCGCAAGAACAAAGGATCCTCCGAGGCCGCCTGTGCCGAAGGCGGCGATAGGCTCCCCGAATAGAGAAACTTGGCTCGCACCACGTCCACCCGTCCAGACCCTCAGCCAGTCGTTGGTTTACCAGTAACTCTTGCAGCCGAAGAAATTCAAACGTCCGTTGGTCTGACAGTGCTGCAGGCATTGGCGGGGCCCAAGCTCCGTGCCATGCCTGGTACACTGAACACTCTGAGTCTGGTGCAAGAGCAAATAACCGAGGGAAAGACTGGCACAGGCGTCCATTTCCCGACCACTCGTCCATCCAGAATCGAAACGATGCCCCGGACCCCAGCTTGGGTCGAAAATGGGCCTGTACCGCCAAGAAGATGGGGCGAAGTGAAGACATGAATGCTCAGTCACCTCTCTGTGGGGTATGCCACTTGTGCCGGTCGAGCGAGGCACCGTAACAATCTAGAAGAAGCACCGACCCTAGATCCCCTGACGGCGACAGTAAACGACACACCCACTTGGTCAGAAGCGCCAAGTTAGTATGCTGCAGAGATTGTATACCCAGTCCACCGTGCGATTTTGGACGACATATTGTCTCCCATGCCACCAGCGCTGTCCCTCGAGCCTCCTCCGGACGTGATCCGCGCCAGAAAAACCCCCGCATCGTTGTCTCCAGCCGCCGTCGAACCCCCACGAGCATCCGGAAAATGGCCATGAAATAAGTGGGAATGGCTGACAGCACCGCCTTGAGCATAACGAGACGATCGCCCCGCAATAAGAGGCGTGCTCGCCATCCACCCAATCGCGTCTCCACCTTTTCCAGCATTGGCTGCCAATCTCGAATGCGTAGTCACGATCTGCCAGAGACACTCCCAAGTAGCGGATCGGTAGCTCGCCGATAGGGGTCGTCAAAATTTGAGAGCAGCCCACCATCTCCTTAGCGGAAAGTCCAAAGCCGATGAATGTCGACTTTGCTCGGTTTAGGCGGAGGCCTGAAAATCCGAGAAAATATCCATCATGGCCGAGAGTGTGTGTGCGACCGCCCAAGACCCTTGGATGAAAAAAGTCGTGTCGTCTGCATATTGTAGCAGGGGGATGCCTCCAGGGATGCCAGGTGACTGAAACCCCGCTAGGTGACCTCCACGGCAAAGTTGCATATTGCACACTGCCAAGGCATCCGCAGCAAGAATGAATTATAACGGTGCCAGAGGACAACCATGCCGAATGCCGCGCTGAGGATGAATCCAGCCTCCTTGAGGACGCCCGTTAACAAGGACGGCTAAAGTGGAAGTCGTTACGCACTGCTTCATCCATTGCACCCACGTCTCCGGAACCACGTCACCGAAGCACGTTCCACAGAAACCACCAATCTAAGGAATCGTACACCTTGGAAAAGTCCACTTTCCATAGGAATCCGGGGGTGCGGTCACGACGCCATGAGGCGACAATCTCCTCAGCCATCACTATGTTGTCGGACATATGTCTACCTGGCAAGAAAGCGGACTGAAAAAGGCTAATAATTGCTGGGAGAACCAGGCGAAGTCGGTTGGCTAGCAACTTCGCAATAATTAGGTAGATGGAGTTCGACAACGATATCGGTCGGAAGTCCCCAATGCGCTCGGCCCCCTCGACTTACGGTAAAAGGATAATGTACGCTTTGTTGAGCCGGTCCATGTTACCATACCCGAGCCTAAAATCTTTGATCGTCACCATCACCTCCGCTCCCACTACATCCCAGCATTCCAAGTAAAAAAACACCAGAATGCCGTCTAGGCCACCTTTTATTTAAGCTGCAAGATAAAGCACTAATAATACTAAAATATTTCCTTGGAATTGAAATAGCCCACTCAAGCAATGGGTATCTCATGACTCAACAGAAGTATATACTTGATATATTAGACGAAACTAAATTATAACAAGGGAAGGTCAATGATACACCTATAGAAACTAATCATTAATTAATGTTTAAAGAAGATAATCCTAAGATTGAAATGGAATCATATCAAAGATTAATTGGTAAATTGCTATATCTATCTCATACTCGGCTTGATATTTCCGACTCCATGAATGTTTTAACCTAATTTATGGTCCTAGGAGGTCCCACTACCAAGCTGCACTATACACTACTTGCGTGGAGGCCGACTAGTTGTGGTGAAGGCAGTCCTCTCTAGCCATCCCAACCTATTTTATGTCAGTCTTTTAGAATGCCGGTGGGGGTACGACGCCGACTCGAGAGGGCCATAAGGAGCTTTTTCTGGCACAGGGACAAAGGCCGCTCGGGGGGGCGCCCTTGTCACCTGGAGCACAGTTTGCCGGCCCGTCACACATGGCAGCCTAGGCGTACGCCACTTGGAGCACACCAACACAGCACTGTTGAGTAAGTGGGTGATCTAGGTGATGAAGCCATCTAGTGATATGGTCTCCATGCTTCTCCACGAGGCATACGGGCACTCTTTTGACTGGAGCGAGTGGGCAACCCCGCGCGGCGGAGACTGCCCTGTTGTTGTGGGCCTTCGGGAGATTTTTCCCACTTGTCCGGCCTTTTTTTAGGCCGCAACTAGGAGATGGGGCACATTTTTGTTTTTGGGAGGATGACTGGTCAGGGCTGGGACGCTTGGGAGACGCTTTCCCCCGCCTCTACGCCTTAGCACCGGACCTGGCAGCCACAGTTCAGACAATGTGGACCGGTGCCTAGACTTCGATTCTACCCTAGGCTTTGTCTGACCAAAAGCTGGCCGACTTCATGTCTTTACAAGTTCGCCTCGCCAACCTGAGACCAACTGCAGAGACTCAAGATGCCTGGCTATGGCGCTAGTTTAGCTTTTCGGCCCGGGCTGTATACCGCCTCCTTTGAGGACAAGCGCCCCCAGAAGCTGTTTCTCTCAAACGGCACTGTTGGGTGTGTGGAAGCAAGAGCTTCCACTAAAGATTCAACTCTTCGGCTGGTTACACTCTTGCGTCGCCGTTTGATGACGAGAGTCATGCATCGTAGCCTGTTTCTGGGAGCCATAGTGAGCTGTCCTCTACGTGATGGGGAGGAGGAGGACTGCTCTCACCTGTTTTTCACGTGCCCAATGGTACAGGAAACATGGCGGGCGATGGGAGTGGCTTGCCTCGTTGTGTCTTCGGACGAGGCGTTTTGGAGCTCCCTCATAGATGGCTCTTTTAGACGCGAGACGGATTGGAGGCGAGCCTTCGCCATGTTATGGGCAATCTGGCTCCATTGGAATGAGGTCATCTTCAGACGGCATAGCTCCCTCCGGCGATGCCATTCATCACGCCACGGGGGGTTTTTTCTTTTCATGGAACAGAGATGGCTCAAGCCCCTCACACCTTGTACCCCTATAACGATCAACTTGTATCCTTGCATCATTCTATCAATGTAAATCAAGGGGCACCATTTCGGGTGTTTCCCTCCCTCATTTCAAAAAAAACATGGAGTAAAAATAGAGTGTCATATCAAAATCAAGCATTGAAGCAGAGTTCAAAGCAACGTCCAGTGGGATTAATGAAGTATTTTGGCTACGTGGAATTCTAAAAAACATATATATTCACTATGAAGAGCCAATACGAATCTTCTGCGCAACAAGTCAGCAATTTGTATTGCACATGATCCAGTGAATCATGGCTGAACCAAACACATAGACATTGATCGATTCTTCATTAAGGAGAAGATCGAGGAGAAGGTTCTAGGCATAGAATACATTCCATCAGCAGAGCAGTGTGCTGATGTCCTAACCAAGGGGTTGCCGACCAAACAATTTCACAACTTAATCTCCAAGCTAGTAATGATGAGCAACCATCCCCGCGTTTGAGGGAGAGTGTTGAAGAATGAAGGATATTAGCCATTTTGACCTTCATCTTCTAATATAGTACTTATGTCCTTTCTATATCTGTGTTTATGCCCTATCACAGGTTACCATTAGAAATTTGACCGTTGGATGTAACGGTCACATAAATCTGTATAAGTCTCAGTCATAAATGCAAAATAACTTTTCCTTCTCTCAATTTCTTCTGTGTGCTTATCTCGTTCAAGAAATACTTTCTCACGCCATCAAGAGCATAGAGACTGTGAGTTTCAACAAAAACCAATGATATACATATGTATATGAAAAGGGATGGAGAATCTCAGAATGATCATCTGAGCAACAATAATTTATCAGAGATACTTCTGAAAGTAACCTTTTAATGATGAGAATCATACAAGGCTCCATCATACACCTATGTGTATGAGTGGAGGGGCAAACTGGAGAATAACCATCTAGCTCTAATGTTTCTGAGGTAATAGCAGAAGAGAAACATGGAAATGGACAAACACCACATAAAGGAAATAATCTGAAACAAGATCTGGCCAGTAGTAAGCTAAAATCAGTCGGTCAGCCTACACAAAGTTGAGAATTAAACATGCAAGGGAGTACGTGGAGAAACTAAACTAGAAACGCTGGATCAGCCCATTGCACAAGGGAAAGGTCTTCGCAAATGAGTAAAAACCCACTCTGTATCCTCCCAGTAATTACTTAAATTTCTCCAAAGTAAATGACATGTATTAAACATTTTTAACCTCGCTTCAACATGAAAAGTTCCAAAAAACATTGATCAGGCATTTACAATGCTACATTGGAGAAGTGCAATGGAAGAAGAACTAATAGCATGTGAAATAAATCAAACATGGGAATTAGTCCAATTACCACCTATGAAAAAACCTATCAGACTGATAGAAAGATTGATATAGCTTATACATACTTTACTTGACATGTCATATGTTAACATTTTCAGTCAATTTATGCATAGTCTAAGAATATCTCATTTGCAGGTCACACATAGAGTGCTCTGGTATTTGACAGGGATGACTGGATGGAGAGTGCAATTCAAATGCCAAGGTTAGCTCACCCTTGACATCTACACTGATTCTGAATTTGCTGATTCATTGGTTGATTCCAGGTCAACCACTGGGTACAGAGCATTTCTAGCAGGAAATCTTATTACTCGGATGAGCAAAAAAACAAGAAGCTGTTTCTCTGTTTCTCAGAGGCAGAATCCAGAGAAATGGTCTATGGACTTAGTGAACTAATCTAGATCAAGGACATTTTAAAGAGCCTCAAGATCAAGATCAAAGCTCCAAGTAGAATGTTCTGAGACAACAAGTCAGCTATTAGTGTTGCTCATAATATCCAGTATAGCAAACCATATGAAACACATCACTATTGATCGACATTTTGTCGAGGAGACATTGGAGGATAATAACATCTGCACCCTCATAAGTTTAGTCAACTAAACAACACACAGATGTGCTTACTGAAGAACAGCTCTTGAAGCTAATTGGCAAGCTTGAGGGAGAGTGTTAACTACTAAGGGCATTATTGTAAATATATATGCCATCGTACCCTTGAGTTATAGCCGTTACAGCTAAGAATGGATATGCCCGATTATTAGACATCATGTAATGGTGCTATGTCAGGGCAAACCCAATGAATAATAAATGATGCTTCTATTTTTTTTCCTATTCGACCAAGTTCTGCTCAAAAATCTGTTTCTCAAGCCTAGTAGTCAAAGAGCTAAAACTAACAATAATTGGAAGAAAAATGGAGTGCACCTGCTTAAGCTCTTCAAGTTTGGTAACATAAACACCCTTTGTTTCATCTTCCCCTTCTTCATATAACCAATCTTCCACAGTCTGTAGTGTCTTGATGAACTCTTTCATCTCTGGTTCGGTCTCAAAGTCATGATACTTGTCGTGAAGCTGGATGCAAAGTCAACATTAAATAAGGGTTTAGGGCTTAAGGTAATGCTAGGAAGGCATACTTTATTTCTCATCTCATAGACGTAGGCTTCAACAGCATTCTTCTTATCTTTGGTCTCTTCCATGACTCTGTCCTGATGAGCCATCTCAAATTCCGTGTCAACGGCTTTCTGGAGATCTACAGCAGGTAGTCCACCATAAATCGATTCTGAGATTGGAATGATTGTCTTGATCTTCTTCTTCTTTGTCGTCTGCAGATGAATTCTTTCAAACCGTTAATTCAAAGAAAGAGAGAAACTCAAATTAGAAGGAATTCCAGAGGGGGCAGAAAACATTAACAAGAAATGTTATAATCCACAAAAAGTATTAAATGTGATATGTAATGGAAAAAAGGTATAAATAAACCAAATCCAAAACCCTGAACCCTAAACAATAAAATCCTAATTCAAGACCCTAAACCCTAGATGACAAACAATAAATCCGTAAAATACTAAACATTACACACAAAAGACCCCAATCCTCTAGCCCTAAAACCCTAAATACCAGATAGACGAAAGTGATAGGACCTGACAAAAGACCTACTTATTTCAGAGGGAGTAATCTTACCTCGTGGGGTAGCTATATCCGTAAGTAAAGGGGGCACCTTAATAAGAGAGGGCTTTGACTGGGAAGTTGGAAGTGAGAACACCCAAGGAGCAGAGGCTGTATTTTTCTGGAGCTCAAAAGGGAGATTCCTCTTTATCATCTCAGATCTACATTGTGATATGATCCCTTTTGCTACATATAAGAGAAGGATGAAACAGAATGAAGAGGAAGGCATTTTAATTAGCCGACAAGGCATGTGCAGAGTCAGGCATCTCACTAAAAAATAGTAACTGCCCTCTGAGGCAGTTACGAGAGAAGTGGGGCCCATAAAATATGACGATAGATTTTCTTAAAGTACCCCCTTTACTTAAAATCTTCTTAAAGTGGTGAGGTCGTTTCCTGAACCCAAAAATGAGTAGAATAGGATTGTTTTTGTGGTTTTTTTAAAAAGGAGATGCATGATATTGTCTTTCAATTCCATAGGGCTCAAGATTGAAAGATAGTATACTTTGATGCATGAGATACATTGTTTTGTGGATCCTTCTAAAAAAGAGACTGTTTCAGAAACATTCAAAACCATAAACCATAAAAACCATAAAACCTAAAGACTTTAAACTCCAAACAACAATTTCAACTCTTATGCAGAAACTTATAGAAAAACTAAAATATCTACCTCGAGAAACATAAACTCTTAAACTCTCGAACAAATGATTCCATAATGGGAATAATAGAATTATCATATAAAGACAACAATTTGCAATACCTTAGTATCTGTTTCCATTGGCGCATTCTTATCTCCAGAGTTTGCAGCACCATTTTCCACCTCAGAAGCTTCAGCTTCTGTACCACTTTTAGCATCCTCCATATTTACATCGCCTTCAGCTGCAGAAGTATTTGTTGTTTGTTCCCCCACATCCATTTTTGCATCTTTCACCAACACCTCAGCACCATCTTCTTCTAGCATCTAAGACCAGACAGGAAACATATGAGAATTGTAATTTTTGGATATTTCATCCGATTAAAAATGGAGGGAGGCTGCAATTCTAAATTTTCCTCCAACTCACAGTTGCTGATTCTACAGAAACAATGCCATGAATGTTTAATCGAACTCGCACTTTAAGTTTAGCCCGCTGTCCATTAGAAGTCTGGAAAGGGCCAATCTGACCAAATAAAAAAGAAACATTCAGAAAATACTTCATTTGCTTAGGAAGAAAATTTACGGATAAGTATGCTATCACCGTGTAAGTGCTAATAGTTGCAGGAGCTCCCAATTCTCTCGCATCTGCATACACGACATCAACAGTGAATGTACCAGACCTGAAAAACGTCAAAGCCTTGGCACTAGGAATCTGGTTTCCTTTGGTGAATACAACTGATAGTTGTTGATTTTCTGAGACTTCAGTTTCAGTATTTGGTGCAGTGGCTTTCCAAGACAGAGCTATTGGAAATGGGAAGCTTTCCCGAACCTGATGACCATAAAATGAGTAGAATGTAAATAAATTTTGAAGAATATCAAGGGCATCAAGTTTCAATCTTGATTCAGACTATGCCAGAATGCTGATGCTCCTGGGACCAGAGCCGCTCATCTCTCCCAATCTAGCCCCGTGCTGTAACATCCTCAGTAAATCATACCCAAACCCTCTTTTGGACTCATAATCCTGCACACCCACTTCGTCAGAAGGGCCATATTAATGGTGTGTAGCTTCAACACCCCCAACCCTCCCCGGTCTTGGACGATCTACTTTCCACATTTCAACTTTGATGGCCCCTAAATATATTGGCGCGAGAAATAAGTGTGATGTGTTTACTCTCTCCATGCCATAATTCGCTCTTCAAAATTCATCAAGCGTGGCCATAACCTCTGTCTTGACCATCTCCCAGAACTCACAGAAGAAGAACACAGGGAAGCCATCAAATCCTGTGGCCCATATCAGAATATCTATCTTATCTCTCATCCCATACAGTGCCCCCATTTGTCTCTATTCAAACATGCCAAACTTTTTTGTGTAAAGAGATTTCCAAAATAAACAATCTTTGATCATATATCATCCATATTTCATTCTTGATTTCCAAATTATATTTGCTTACAAACCAATAAATTCGTGTGATAAAAACGAAAAAAATAAGCATTGATGTGTTATTTCACCAGACAACTAGTCTATTTGCTAGTTATGTGGTATCCGAAATATCGACATTACACGGAAAAAAAAGAATTAACCATAAAATCCACAAGGGCAAGAAAATAATAAAGAAAATTTCATCGTAACCAGAAAATAGAAGTATTAATAATCAAAAATATGTTACAAGAGTAATTAAGAAAGCAGTAGTTTAATGCACTTACAAAAAATTCAACGTGGTGCCAGAGGAACATAAGAAAGATTACCTCGAAATGCCTCACTTTAAAAGTGGGACTAAGAATAGCACATTGAAGGGCACAGCCGCGGGCGACACATTCACTTGCATTCATTGTCCGCCTTGGCTCCTTTCCAAAGAACTCAGTCAAAATCTTAATGATTGCCGGAACGCGAGACCCAGAACCAACCACCTCCACTGATTGAATATTCTCCACACTAAGACCAGCATCAGAAAGTGCTTTTTCAAGAGGTCCCTTAACTCTTTTCAGAATTGGGACACAGATATCCTCAAATTCATCCCTCTGAATGACACCCTTGAGGTCCTTCTCTTCCATCAAGCACTCAATGTTCAAAGGAGCCACAGCGTTTGCACTAAGAACCTTCTTCACTTTTTCACATGCAGCACGTAATCTTACACAAGCTCGTGGATTTGGAGAGACATCGATCTTATATTCTTCTTTGAACTTAGAAGCAAAATGGCAGAACAAAGCTTCATCAAAGTCCCTTCCGCCAAGAGAATGGTCGAAGGAATGAGCTAGAACTTTTAATTCCCCCTTCTTGAATGCAACAATGCTTACCTGCATGCTTGAGTGCCCCACGTCAACAAAAGCAATATTCAATGGATCTTTCTCCGTTAAATCTGTCTTGTAGATGCCATAACCCAGAGCTGTGGCTGTGGTCTCATGGATCAAACTAAGAGGGCGCAAGCTAGCAATAGTAGCCGCGTCCAACACTTCCCTCCTCTGTAGATCAGTGAAGTATACCGGAATCCCAATACAACAATCTACAACAGGTCCATTGAGATTCTTCTCAGCTATAATTTTCAGATCTGATAGAACCATCGCAAGAAGCTGAGTAGAGGTAAAAGATCTCTGTTCGCCGAGGTAACTAACATGAATCAACGGGAAACCGTTGGGACCCTCAGTTACTTTAAATGGTAGAGATTGGATATCTTTCTGAAACAATGGATCAGAAAACTTATGCCCAATCAAGCGCTTTATCTGTGAAATTGTGTTCTTCGGGTTCATCATTGAGGTAGCAGCTCCGGCGGTTCCAATAAATCGCTGTTTGTCACCAAAAGATACAATTGCGGGCGTCTCCCGCTTCGATTCATAATTGAGTACGACATCAAATCCCCTCTGTCGGGCAACAGCAACGACACCATTTTCATTGCCAATGTCGAATCCCACAACACTCATATTTCCTCCAAGTTCGAGCGCCCTTTAAATCCAACACCTCCCTTCTACAAAAGTAAATGCAGATATGTTCAAAAACATATGAAAAAACAATATCACAATTCGATAATCACTTTCGGAGCGGAGAAATACTGCTGCGAGAATCAACTTTAACAATCCTGGCGAAAAATCAGATAACGAAGAGACAAGTAAAGAGAAACATGAGTTAGTCATAAAATACAAAATGAGTAAACGTCTCGTGATTCCTAGGTAACTACTTGGCGGATAGAAAGGAAAAATGAAAGAATTGGTGGAGAAAACGGTGACAGGCGTTTTGGCAGTCAATTGCGAACTGACAGACATAGAGTAACTGACAAAAAGGAGGAAAAAGAAGGAGCTATACCACAAATATTCGAGGGGCGGCGGCGACGATCAGAGAGAAACACCGATTTTCAGCGAGAGGTGGAAAGCAAATCGAAGTGGGGATAATACCAAAGGTGGATTCAAGGCGAGGCCGAGTTGGGTCGGGGCGGAATCGCCCGGTTCAATTGGCGGTCCGGTGAACGAGTCAGCAATATTCTTCTTGTTACTCCCGTGCCCTAAAAAAGTAAAAATTAGGGAAAGCCCTAAGAATAACATTTCAGCCCCTTCTAAAGATCAGAAGTCTAACCTAAATCACAATGGTGGAGAAATTTTGTTCATAGTTAGCTCAATAGAGGTGAATTTAATTCAAAAATAAATTATTTTAAAAAAATTAAATTAAGTGCCTCATTAAAGCGCACAAAATTTAACCTAAATCTCTACTTTCTTGATATAACATTCAAGAACACTTACACATAAAAGTACTCCACAAATTTTAAACTTTATTCAATGGCCATATTGCCTAGAAAAGTCAAATCATCTTCTGTCCACTCAAACTATAGTGATAACCAAGGCTAGAGTAGCCGGTAGCAAACATGAGGAGAAAAATATAGGTAGTTTGGTCAAGGTTTAAGGTTTAGAAAGTTGTGAAAACCCAATAAAGCTTAAGGCTCTATACTGTGTAGCACTATACAAACCTCCTCGCGGAATCGACGAAGCGTTTTTATGCGGTTATTAAAACACACAAACGTCCGTTAAACAAAATTTATAATTCCGAACTCATAATGACAAAGATATAAAATCAAGTAAAGTATAAGTATCAGGTCGATCCACAGAGAACAAGGTTCACTTTTATTGAAAAGTTGACTTGGTCAAACTGAGGTTTAATTAAAGAGTTTAAGAAGTGAAAATAATATTTTATGAATAGAAGTCATATAAATATACTATATAAGATATTTTAAGATTTTAGACCTCTGTTATGACAG
This sequence comes from Lemna minuta, assembly GCA_024174645.1. Lineage (NCBI taxonomy): Eukaryota > Viridiplantae > Streptophyta > Magnoliopsida > Alismatales > Araceae > Lemna > Lemna minuta. The sequence continues at coordinate 2,754,268 of CM044112.1, forward strand.
ATAAAAATCAACAGTCAAGGTCAAAGTGTTGACTTTGACCAACAGTTGACTTTCTAAATATCAGAGAATAAAAGACCTTAAAATGTTACGAAAATTATATATTCAGAAACTAGAGAGAAAATAGAATTTATTAATATAAAATTCGTGATTTTTCGATGAGAAATGGATTTACTATGAATTATTGAAAATCAAAGATCAAACAAATCCCGAAATGAACACTTCAGAGAAAATCTTCAAATTGACTTATTAAATGATATCCATATCTCGCAATTTATATATTAATAGAAAGCTAAGAACTAGAGGATTCCAAAGAGACCAAAATTATCAAATTCTAATTTATATTTTGAAAGTAATTGATCACGCAAGTCAACGCCCAAATTCGGATTGAAAATGAACAACGGTTGGTCAAACATTAATTTGAGGGGCCAAATGATCTTGGAATTTTACGAATTTGCTATCCACGGAAAGCTGATGAAATAAGGAATCCAATGAAACTAGAATTAAGTGATTCGAAGTTAAGATCAAAGAGATATCTTATTTCCAAAATCAGTAAAATTTCAAGTCAAAATTGGGTGAAATTGAAGAACAAAATGACTCAAAATGTAAAATTAACTATGTAAATCTAATCTAAATACCAATTACCGTTGGATGATTGATCAAACCTCACTGCTAACCCGATTTTCGTGAAGACGGGGCTTCAATTCATGTGGATTGAAGTGAATTTGTGCGGTTTCTTCCTCGATGGACGTTCGGCGCTCAAGGGAAAAATTCGATCACGACAAATCCTGCTCCAATCGGATCGCGATTGAGTTTAAACGCAGAGGAATCGTGATGAACTCAAGATCTTCCTTCAAATTCGCTTAATTGCTTCACAAATTGATCAAAAGTTAAGAAAATTAGAGAAGAACATCGGTTTTTAAAGAGATTTCTGCGCGACAAATGCAGACCGTTTGATCCGATGAGGGTTGATTCATGGCCACGATCATGAGATGATCATGGGCCACGATCGCGCGGCGATTGAGAGCCACGATTTCACGATCGTTGAGTTTCCGTCGTCTGATCACCATCAAAGTGTCGAGGTGAGTCCAGATGTGTCACATGTCCCCCCACGATGCGCCTTAATCGCGATTTAATCAGAGCCGTCCGATCTTCATTAACGCGATCAACGGCTTCATTTAGTGTACATGCTCTGATGAAGATCAGGAGCTCCTCGTGACGCCACGTGTCGCAAGGTGAGACCTTGATCAATCTCACTTAAGTCAGGTTTAGTGCACGTGCTTTGATGATGATTTTGTGGACTCGAGTCCACGTGATCGACGTCCCGCGATCGTATCCGACACACCAAACAGTGCCACGTCACATGCATTTAAACGATTAAACGAGACATAGTCCCACACGGAGAAAAAGGATGGAATCGGCGAGCATAAAACGTAGAAGGGCGTAACGCATTTGCGTTACCTCCCCAATACTCTCACCAGGGCCCACCAACCCATGGGCCCTTCACACGCCAGCCCTTCTCACGCCATGTGGCGCCCCTCACGAGCGTACGCGTGGACCCGTGTGGCTCCTGCCACGCGTTCGTGCCACCTTGCACCGCGTGGGCTCGGGCGGGCTCGCCACATGGCCTTGCGTGCCGCGTCGCATCCGCGCGGGCTTGGGCGGCTCCACCACGTCAGCTCTGCAGGGTATGTGGAAAATAAAACCCCTTTTTCGTGATTTTAATTAATAAATAAAATTAATAAAATCAGTAAAAATCAAATTAAAATCCAAGAAAAATTTAAAAATATTCAAAACTTCATAACTTGAGAAATACAACTCCTTTTAATCTCAAATTTTCTCCATTGGATCACAAATTTCTTCCTTTTTAATATCATGCCCTCTAAAATATAATTTAAACAAGAAATGGGATGGATTGAAAATAATATCAAGTCTTAAGAATTCCTTCTTTTAATCCATCAAATTATTTTTCCTTGGAATTAATTCTTTTAATCGTCTCCTAAAGTCAAAGTAAATCAAGGAAAATAATTAATTCGTATTAATTTAACCTTGAAAAAGATTAATCATCAAGAAAGCACATAATTAACCCTAAATTATGCATAAATATGAACTTTAGTAGAATGACATACCAATGGAGAAAATTCATACAATTAAGATAGCAGGCATTATAATTACATAAAATAAGCATGAATATGAGTTAAATAAGATAAGAATTTAAGTTATAAATGCATGTTATCAGAATCCTCATGAAACTCTTAAGTCTTATCATTCTCTTGTCTTGTCTTTTTACGTGGTATTAGAGAAGTTTTCAAACGGTTTCCTAGAACTGTTATCCAAGGTGAAGGATGTTTTCCCTCTAAAATCTTGCATCTATGTTGATCAATCGATGGCGCCTCTCCAATACATTCCATGTTTGTGTTCCAAGGCACTCTTTGCCTTCTAAGACATTTGATTGACATTAGCTAGAGAGAAAGTGTTCATCCTAGCCATGGGTCATCAGTAGGACACAACTCCAACGAGCAGTGCACCAGCTTAGAAGTGTGATGGGTCATCTCAAAGTGCATATATAGCTGATAGTGTGCCCATCTTAAGGCATAATGATATCCGCCACATGCAAATATCTAGCCATTAGGGCATTAAGAGCAGGCCATACTAATTTGAGCACAATAGATGCTGATGGTTGACACTCGTTTGAGCATGACAGTGGCAGCAACACCCCCATTTTTTATGAGCAAGACAACTCCCATCGTTTGTCCTCTCTTTGGAGGCAATGTGCATGCCACCTAATGTGTCCCAAGCCAAAACCATAGAGCCTAAGAATGTGTCTTATATGACCAACTAGGCTATCAATTCATCTTGGCTAGTTGAACTATTATGCCTCTTTGGACCACAAGACCGCCCACTTTTCAAAATAATGACAAAATTAAGCAAAAAAAATTGGGGGGTGGGGGTTAAAAAGATAGAAAAATAAAAAAAAGGAAATGAGAAAAAATGTCTTTTTTTACTCAACAACTTTCCTCGACGTCATCTACCACTAAGATGACTGACACAACGATTTCGAGCGGTCATTGAATACACACAATCTCGTGTCAAAAAAAGTTTCAAACTCACCCAATTAAAAATTAAATCACTAATTAAATAGTACAATGGTGAATAAGGGTCGAATCCACAAAGAAATTAGAAAAATTTTGAGATATCTTTGAAATTTGATCAAATCAGACAATGAATTGAGGTGAGAAATTAGAGATTTTAGTATTGAGAAAGATAACTCCAATAAAAATCCATAGAATAAAAAATCAATGAATCTGGATCAGAATTCGTGAAGAAATCAAGATTTGAAATTAAGAAAGAAATTAGATCGCGAAGATAGATGAAAATCAAAATTAAAACTAAAATTAAACTAATCTACGATTTAAAATGTAAATATAATGCTAAAGGGAGATATATTAGGATGAAAACACATAATATAACCTAAAGTTGCGCTAAAAATGATCCAATTAATCGCCGGATTCAAGGCCTTTCACTCCGCGATTTCAAAAATGAAGTCCAGGGTTCAAGATGTAATTTCTTCCAATTCTCTCAACCAATTATTGATTGTAAACACCCCTCAGACGCAGAAATGAGTCTAGAAAAATTAGAAATCAAATGATTCTCAAATTGTGCGGTCTAAACAGTTCCATTTGCTTGAAAATCCAAGAACAGTCATTCCTTCAAAGAACATTTTGATTTTATAGGCAAATTTGGGCGCAACCGTTGGATGCGTCGTTTCGATTTGATCAACGGCTGAGATTAAACAAAAATTCACAAATTGACGTCTTTAAGTCGTGTCCGTTTGATCCACGATGAATCATCCAGATTGTGCCACGTCGCGCGTGAAGAAGAGGCGTTGTTTGATGTTGACCGTTCGATCTTCATCGAACGATCGCGATGAATTCACTTATCCATCGGGCGCATTTAATGTTAACCGTTATAACTCCCAAGATGAGTGACTGATATTAAATCATCTTTAAATCAAATTGTCACCCAATCAGATGTCGCCAAGTACCCCGCGAGTAAGTGACATCCGACGAACATGATTTAACCGCGTGATCAAACGCTTCTCATTATGCCACGTCACTTGCAACTAAAAACTAACATACATAGTCCCATATGATAAAAATCGAGGCATTTCACACATATATAAGGTAAGGGAGCTTAGTGGGTTAGCTTAAATCTGCTAAGGATGCTTTAACCCATTATTCACTCTCTTGAGCACACATGTGCACACATGCGCACACATGCATCGCCACGTGGCATGTAAACGCGTTGCCACGTGCCGACACTCCATCACGTCAGCGCGCGATTAGAAAAACTTTTTTTATTTTAAAATCAAGAATAGCTTTAAATAAATCCAAAAATTTTTTAGAAAATTCCTAAAAATTAGAAAATTTATAACTTTCAAAATACAACTCCAAATAATCCAAATTTGTTTTTAGATTGAAAAATTAAATTATCTATCATTATAGAAAGTCAAAATATTTAAATAACAAGAGAATTAATTTTAATTTCAAAATTACACTCATTCCTCTTAGAAAATAAATTTTAAAAAATACATGAGTGTATATAAAAATATTTTCCTCTTATCAGTTAATCATGAAAATATAATTATGATCTCAAATATAAATAGGATTAGGACTACATTATTTAATTATGCATAATTATCCATAAAATGATGTATTTTTAAATCATAACATAAAATGATAGAAATGCACTCAAAATATGATAGCATGCATACGAATAGAATTTTTAATGCCTTAAATTGTATTAATAATCATGTAAATTGATTCATAAATTTCATGTTATCAATGACCACCACTAGCGCCCCATCTCTATTTCCTTCTTGAAAAGGACCGCCATAATCTTTAGTTTTCTTTTCCTTTGTTCATCAAAGAGGGATATCTCTCATTCATTATCTAACTTTCCTTGAAAGCATTTGTCTCTCCAGCCACTCTAAGTAATGGCACCTATCTCATATTTCTTTGTTGAGGCAAGCCACTTGTGTCTATGGTGAGGACCTCTTCATCTAATCATCACTCGAGGCAACATCACATGTTTGATAAGACTTCAGAAGATTTTTGCCTTAATATATTATAATTATCTTAGTCATCGTCTACTCTCTATTGGAGAGAGGGGAGAACTCTATCAATTAACTATGGAAACATTGACATCGTAACCATGGCTCACTCCTTAGCTAGGTCCTTGTGCAAGAAAACTCTATTATGTCTCTCTAGAAAAATGACAATAGTTCCACAAAGAAAATGCATCCACATTGATTGAGAGTGTGCCATGTGGCAGCCCTTGCACGCATGAGACAATGTGCACTTTGCAGTACTTCATTTGTGGCATCATCTATTACAACATTTTATGTCCATATATCTTGTGTCGTGTCATTGACGTATCTCTCTCTCTTAGTGGAGTCCTTTCTATGCTATTGACATGTTGAAATTTTTATGTTGAAATCTGTAATGCTACTCCATTGACATCTAAGGTGGTAAGTCATTGACATATGTGGCGTTGCTATGCTGACATATATAGTGGTACAACACCAACATATCAAGAGTTATGATAGTGACATCTAAAGCTATATGCCACCAATATATATGGTGCTAGATTTTCAACATCTCTAGTGCCACACCATCAGCATCTTTGATGCTACTCCGCCAACATATACAATGAAAAGTCATGAACATCTTTAGTACTATTGCTTGTAACAACTATGTTGTTACACTACTCACAAGAGTTGCGATGGTGAGCTGAAAGCTGTCTCCTTCACTACATCCTAGGCATAAATTAGGCGTCATGTTTATGTAAAATGATCATCTCTTCATCTGCCTAATGGAATCTAATGCTTGATAGGCTCTCAAAATCTTGATCAAAATATTAAATGACGTGCAATATATTGAATCTCCTCTTGAACACTCGTCATCATGAGAGGAAGAGAAGAGATGGGAGATTTTTCCATGAGTCTATCATGGGAACCTTGAGTTGTGGTCATTTTTCTCTTATTTATAGACATTAGGTATGTGAACTTCTCATAAAAACTTTTAGAATTATGTTTATATCCATTGTCATGTACAGATCCTATGTCAATGGCCCTCTAGGTTCATCTATCTTGCTATAAACCCAATAATACTTATCGGTCAAACTTATTAATTATCCTATCAACATATAGGCTATTCAAGGATTAATTTAACCCAATTGATCAGTCAAGTTGCCAGCCCATTAGGTCCTAAGCTACACCACATATTTTTGGAGATCTAGAGTATGCAAGAACTCATGTATAGAACCTTTTTATCATGAATTAGACCATGTGTGCATATAATCCTTCATCCACGCTAAACACTTCCATGAATCAGGGTATGGTCAACAACAAACCCTACTTGGTCACTCAAGTGAGTACTAATGGGTGGAGGAAATCATTGGGAACACATTTCCAATATTTTCACTACCCTATCCAAGAATTTCATTGTATCTAATTGATTGTGTCAATCTCCTTTAATACATAGGGAAGATGATCCCATCTTGACCACACAATCAACTTTGAGGACTTTGTGCCTTATCCAATCTATGAAAATTTAGAGATCGTGTGGCTAGGGATCCGCAAGTTATTGTCTAGACATGATCATTCATCCACAAAATGTCTTTGATGTCTTAAGTAAAAAAATGACACAAACAACCATGACACATTCTACTTGATTGACCGGTATAATACTATTCAATGATTCATGTGAATTGATTGAGTGAACCATATTTACAAAGAGTATATAATATGAATCCTTAACGAATCCACACCAATGACCACATGAACAATATTACTCATCAAATGAGTGCGATTAGATAGTGTTATATTTTCTAATTAATTTAATATCCTCCTTGAATATTCCATCAATAAGAATATTTAGAACATTTGTTAAAAGAATAACGATCACTATATATGTTCTCATCATAATTCACATAGCCATTATATATGCTCATGGACTTCATTACAAATGCCGCACAATAATGATACTGAATAAAAAATCATTTCAATAAATATAAAAAAAAAATGAAAACATGATTAGCTTACAAGCCATATAATATCTATTACGATAGGGTGTGAATGAGATTTTAAAACTATATTAAGGTGTACATATATTATTTTATCATAGGGTGGATGTGAGAGAATAATAGAAAATTTATGGATTGTGAGAGATGTATAAGAAAAAAAGACAGCCAAAACTAAGAAAGGGAATATAGTTTTATATTATCAATGAAAGGGATTAAAAATAAAACTAATACCCAAATCTTCACGCAAACCTTATTTGCTTGCCAGTTTTGGGTGAGGCGATGCTTAATCCATCCTAATATAGATTCTCATCGTGATCTCTTTACAATAACCTTGAACATTGACGAGACAATCCATGCAATTATTGAAAACAGATGTAGACATGCCAAAACAGTGTCCAAACTCACAAATTAATATTATAATTAAGAATTAAAGAGTATAATGAAGAATAAGGATCGAATCCACGGAGGATAAAGGGATTTTCAAATTATTCTTCGAATTCGATCAAATTGGATGAGGAATTGAGGTGAGAAATTATGGATTTTAGTAGATTTAGAAAGAAGACTCCAAGATAAATCCACTGAATCAAAATTCATGCAATTTGGATCAGCATTCGTGTAGAAATCAAAGAGAAAAAATTATAAAGAAAATTTGATCGCGAAGAGAGAGAAAACCGATAAATTATCTAAAATTCGATTAATTAACCATTCGAAATTGAAATATAATGTTATAGGAAGAAATATTAGGGAGAAAAAACATAATGCTCGAAATGATCCAATTGATCGTCGGATCAAGAGCTTTTTATTCTGTGATTTTGAAAATGAATTTCGACTTTCTTCCAACTAAGCGTTATCCTCATTTGAGAGTGCTTTGGTGCTTATTGATTTAATGAAAATCCCTTGTGAATTTAAGGGTTGAAGCGATTAGTTCTATGAATTCAAAATCTAATTCTTCTTATAGAGTAAGGCTTGTGGATTCAAATTTCTAGTTTTCATTGTTCGTGAGCTAAGGCTGCATCATGGGCCTTGATCCTCTCCTTGTCCTTCTAGTAGCGTTAACCTCCTAGAAAGGTGGCATCAATAGAAGTCTTGAAGAAGCGGGGCTTCCCACCTTAAGAGGGCAGCATCTACCTCCTTTTAAATAGGAGTTGTTCTTATTTAATAGAGTTTTAATACAAGTTTTATATGTTTCACTTAACTGTGACTTATCTTCATGAAGTGGTTGCTACCAAAGTGATATGATGATTCATATAATCATTTACCAACTAAATTTGACTATCTTTGAACCTTCATCACCACTCATACCTCTTTGACTTCGTGAAGAGGGAGTTGGCCAAGCTCCTAAAAGATAGAGATCCTATTCCTTTCATTCCCTCATCATAATTTGTATCCATGCTCTCATTATATCATACCTCATCTGTTCATCCATATAATTTTAACAAAGAAATTAAATGGGGTTTGTCTTAAAAAGTGAGTAATGATAGAAAATGATGCAGGGATAGACTTTGAATGAGAAAGTCATATATAAGCCATATTTAGTCGTTATAAGAGATATATTTATCTTTTTTAACTAGTAATTTCCATTG
>CM044112.1:2763433-2794322 GCA_024174645.1 Lemna minuta
GGCCAACTTGTTGAGCTAATCATTCAAAATACTGTTATTGGCTGTTTGATTCTCCGGGAGCATGTGTTTGAGGGCTGAGCTCTTCCTGGCCATGTGCATAAGTGCATCTTCATTTGTCAGCAGATGGCGGCCCTCTCGAACCTTGTCAATGTCAGATTCTGGCAGTTCTCCAGTGCCTACTGAATCAAAGAGCAAGACAGGAGGCTACTAAGGGTCAGCCTTACTCCTCTCTCCCTTATTCCCTCTTGGTGGGTTGCTCCAGTCCCTTCCTTTTTTGCAGCTCACTTCTGTCTTACTGAGCTCCCTGTGTTTTGGCATTGATATTTCTCCCGTGTCTCTCTTGACATGAACAAATCCCTTGAAAGCTAAATTTCTTCTCATATTTTGGTGTTACATAGCGCAGGATTGGTAGATCCACGAGAGAGAGAGAGTTGTCAAAGTAATGACTCCCTGTGAGAGGAGATGAGGGAATGTGAGAGGGAGAGAGAGATGTCATTGTTGGGGTTTTCCAGTGCCGCTGATAACTTCTGTTAGGGCATCCCAGATGGGTTTCCAAGTGTCCAGCCTCAGCTGTGGGTCTACCAAGGTCCCATCGGGCCTTCCAACAGTTGGGAAGGATTGCTTCTCCTGAGGATGAACTTGGACCTCTGGATGAACCGGTTCTAACCTAATAGTGGATCCGACATATCCAATGGCATATAGTAAACTTAATCTCTGCATCATAGGTTAGTCTACTGAGACTTAGGCATATATTAACCAGTCAACTCGAGTTATCGATCCCTGATGCCTGACTGCTTTTAGATGAGAAAAATATAACTATTGACAAGGGATTAATGTTGTGATTTCCGGGGCTTTCGAGGAAGAGGATTGGAGTATGCACATAAAGTAGAAATCGGAAAAGGAAAAGTTATATTATCCCTTAATCTAAAGGGTTTTTATACAGAGTGCGTATGACCATTACACCTGTAATGGTTACCTAGTTCAACAGTACATTAGAAGGGTAAAAAAGGTAATTAACAATAAGTAGATAAATATGACAGAATGCCATGTTTCTTGACAAAGATGAATAGAAGAAACCAATTTTTTTTTTGAAAAAGGAACCAGTAATATCTTATTAGAAGATACTTTCTAATGCCATTCTGAAAGGATACTCCGTTCTTGATTTACTCTTGTAGCTATGTTCCTCTTTGATTTATTGAGAAGTTTCTAGATTTTCCATGTAAAATGGTGAACGTGCAATGGCATCCTATTATTCTAATTGCCTGGGGGAAATTATTTTTTCTCTGATTAAGATGCTTAATATCCGATTATGAAGTTTAATTGTATTTTCTCTAAATTGCACTGCTTGATGTTTTTGTAGGGTGCATTAGTTGCAAATTATCCATGGGATGGCAACCCAGATTCAAGGTGATCCTTTCGGGCTCATCTATGTCAGATTTCTGTTTCTGGATTACCTTGAATCTTTCAACTATTTAGTCTGATAAATTTTTATAATAAATTAATTCGATAACAATGTGGTATTATGGACCCACAACAGATCAGAAAAGGTTTAAGTGATTTGAGAGTTGTTTTTCAGGTCTGGTAATGATTTAGTACAGTTTTCTGATATGAACTTAACTGACATGAACAACTTTATGGGTTAAAATCGACGAAGAATATCTCATGGGTAGAAATTACCTCTGACGAGGCTTTCTAGGGCTCTCTGAGTGGAGTATTCAGGAGGGAGGCCGAGTGGGGACGGATCTTTGCAGTTTTATATTCAAGAGAAGGGCGGTCCCGGCCGATGGAGTAGAACGCAGAGTGGGGGTTTTGTTTCAAGTCTGTGTCAAGGGGCTTGTAGGGTGGGAGGGGGGAATGTATGGAAAATTATTTAATTATCCATATATATCTTTTGTGTTTCAAAAAAACTTGAAGGTTTATAAATACCCAAAAGTGTTTTGGTAAGTGATTGATCATCTATCATTTGTATTCTCACTCTATTGATCATCTTCTCCATCCCTCTTCTCTCGCTTCTTGGATATTCGGATTCATCCTCTAGGAGGATCATTTCACTTTCATATCTGATGGGCAAGACGAAGTATTCAAATTATTTTTATTTTTTTAGTTTTATTATTGATTATTACCATCAAATCTTATTGTTTCTTTCATTTGCAATTTCAGCAAGGAATATTATGGATGCCCTGATGATGAGACCTTCCGATACATGGCAAAAGTCTACAGCTTTTCTCATTGTAACATGACTTCGGGCAATGAATTTCCAGATGGCATCACTAACGGCGCTGCTTGGTGCTGTGTATTATTTTTCCCCTCGCTTCCAATTATTGAAATGATTTCCTTATTTTGTGCAGGTATCCTATTTATGGCGGCATGCAGGACTGGAACTACATACATGTCGTGGCTGTTATCAACATGTCGTGGCTGTTAGATCGCGGATGGACGCTCCGGATGAATCCTCACGATGTGCGTTATAAAACGTGACAAATTGCGCCTGTTGGATCGCGATCCAACGATCATGATGCGTTTCCGCGCGTTAAATCATGGCCGTTATAATGCCGCTTTTAAGACACGTGGTTGATCTGTGATCCGTGGACCTCGTCTTCATGCGATCCACGCGTGTCATTCGTCGCGCCTTTGATCCGACGCTTGTGATGCCACCACGTCGCCTGAAATGTTTAAAACACGAGTGAACATAGTCCCACTCGGCTAAAATTAAAGAAAACACTCGAGTATATAAGGGGCGACAAATAAGTGAGTTTAATAATCTGTCTTCCGATAATCCGAAGACCTATATATATTATAAAACTATATATGATAAATATAAATAGTGGCCACGTGTCACCTCCGCGCCACGCAGGCGCTCGCGTGGGCCCGCGTGGCTCTGTCACGTGGCCTCAATGCCATGTCGCACCCACGTGGGACCCGCGTGAAATTAAACCCCCTTTTTAATGTTTTTTAATTTATTTTAAACGATTTAAATCGAAAATAAAATCAGAAAAAATCCAGAAAAATTCCTAAAAATTAGAAAATTCATAACTTTGAAAATACAACTCCAAATTAATCCAGATTTTTTTAATTGGCTCTGAAATTTAATTATCTATCATCATAAAATTCAAAATATTAAAATAACAAGAGATTTAATTTTTATTTCAAAAATATATTTATTTCTTTAAGATTTTAACTTTAGAAAATTAAATGAATGTTTATAAAAAATGATTTCTCTCATTATTTAACTTTAAAAACCACTTATAATCTCAAGTAAAGATAGGTTATAAAATCATTTATCTTTAATTCCTCATAATTAACCCTAAATTAAAGAATTATGAGATTATAACATAAATTTGCATGAAATGATAGAAATGCACTCAAAGTATGACAACATGCATACAAATGGAATGTTTTATGCCTTAATTTGCATTAATAATCATGTTTTATCATGTTAAGATTACATGTTATCAGCACCTTTATGCCTCGACCTAGTCTTCTGGCAAGAAGAGTCAAGGCTTTCAGTACAAGGGAGATAAGACTTCAAGTGTTGCATTGCGATGCCCCGAGACTACACAAGAAAGATACGATGATACGACAATTTTGGAACCTACTTTGCTTTCACAATACACACCCAAGCGAGAGACCTTAAAAAGAGTGAAATAGATATCTTCCACTTAGCTCTCTTCCTTTTTCCTTTCCTCTACTTTGGCCCTCTCTCTATCCTCTTCACTCTTCTCTCTGCCCATCTTTCTTTCTTCCTATTTTCTCTCCCCTATCTCCTCTCATATATGGACTCACCTCATTGAGCCCATATATTTTATATGGGCCGTGATCTACTAATCAGTTAGGGCCGCGTTTCTTTCATTTTTTTTCCACGGAGGCCATTTCATTTTCAACCTCATTAAGCAAAAAACTCGCGACGATCACGCTTTATAGGTTCCTGACGTCATCAGAAAGGGACTCCACGTAGCCGGATTCCTTCTTCGTTCATTCTAGAGGGGCTGTCTTTCTCGCTCAAAGCATTTGTGGCTTTTCATCGAAGAAGTTCGTGGGCTTTCATCGCTTCTGGGAAATTTTGGGTGGATAGAAGATGTGGGCGGCTTCATGCCTGGCCTCGTGCTGCGCCGCATGCGCGTGCGAGGCGTGCCGGTCGGTCGTCGGCGGAATCAGCCGACGCTCCGCGAGAATTGCTTACTGCGGCCTCTTCGGTCTCTCTCTGATCGTCTCCTGGATCCTCCGCGAAGTCGCCGCTCCTCTGATGGAGAAGATTCCGTGTACGAGCAATTATTTAAGAAATTTATTTGATTTGATTTCACGTGGTGTTTATTTTGGCTAGGGTTTCATTTTGGGCTTTTTTCCAAAGTTTATTCATGCGTATTTAATTCGATTTTATCTCATGCGTATTTAATTTAGAGGGTTATTGTTGGGCTTTATTCGTGCGCATTTGATGTGATTTTATCTGGCACGTATTTTATTTAGGGTTTTCATGTTTGTTATTATTCGAAAGTATATTTGATTTGATTTGATTTGATTTTATGTAGTGTGCATTTTATTTAGGGGTTTCAAGTTGGTTTTTATTCGAAAGTATGTCTGTACTGATTTGATTTTATTTTCCATATTGCATGTTTTATTTAAGGGTTAAATCTTGGGTTTTATTTGAAAGTGCATTCGATTTGATTTTATCAATTGGACATTTAATAGCGGGGTTGCATGTTGGGTTTTATTCTGAAGGATATTGAACTTGATTATTTGATTTGCTTTTATCTTTGGTGTATTTGATTTAGGGTTTTCGTGCTGGGTTTTATAGGAAAGTATATTGGATTCGATATTTTATCTGATTTTATTTCGTACATATTTTCTTTTGGGGTTTCAGGTTCGGTTTTACTCGAAAGTATATTTGATTTTATTATGTGATTTGAATTTATATCGTGCACAGTTTATTTCCAGTTTTATTGTGGGCTTTATTTCCTAGAGTTTCTACACACTTTTTCTTCCATACTCATTTGAGATGTCAAATCCCCTTAATTAACTTTATTGGATCGCTTCTGTATTAATGATAACTTATGATGGATATTTCATCTATATTCATGTCCTAAAGAAACTCAAAATCCAACATTTGACTGCACAGGGATCAATCACTTCCATCAGACTCCTGATCGCGAGTGGTTTGAGACAGATGCCGTCTTGCGAGTGAGTCTGGGGAATTTCCTGTTCTTCACCATCCTGGCGGTGATAATGGTGGGTATCAAAGATCAGAAGGACCCACGGGATAGGGTTCATCACGGGGGATGGACGGCAAAGATTCTTTGCTGGTGCATCTTGGTGTTCCTCATGTTCTTTGTTCCTAATGGTGTTGTGAGCTTCTATGGTGAGTTATAATCTCCTCAACCATATTTCCCCTACTTTCATGTGTTCAGTTCTCACTAATTTGAATGGTGATAATGGTGGGTATCAAGCCGAATTGAATTTGCTACAAATGGTTGATAGTTCCTGTTTTTTTGGATATTTATCCTTTCGGCTACTATCCATTGCAAAATTGTGTGGTTATATTTCTTAATCATCTTCATCTTCCTTCTTCATGACTAATAAGCTTTCTGGAGACATCTTGCTCTCTCTCTCTCTCTTTCTACCTCTGCCATTCCTGTACTAGCTTTATCCTCTCTCATTCTCAATCTCTCTTCTTCTCTGTTCCTCCTCTTCAATCATTTGTTCTATCTTTGCTCTTTTCTCTCTCTATACCCTGTGACGTAATCTTGTTTTATTTGCAGAGGGGATCTCCAAATTTGGGTCTGGGCTATTTCTCCTCGTCCAGGTTGTCCTCTTGCTGGATTTTGTTCACGGATGGAATGATAACTGGGTCAGCAGGGATCAGCAATTCTGGTACTTAGCACTCCTGATTGTGTCTCTTGTCTGCTACGTGGCCACATTCTCCTTCTCCGGGCTGCTATTCCACTGGTTCACACCCTCAGGCCACGACTGCAGCCTCAACATGTTCTTCATCGTCATGACTCTCATGCTCGTGGTTATCTTTGCTATTGTTGCCCTGCACCCAAAGGCACAAGCTTGAAAACACTATAAAAGCATATTTTTTAACGTGAGAAATTTCTTCTTTCACTGTATGAAGAATTGACCTTTTCTTTGGGGCAGGTCAATGGGAGCTTACTGCCAGCATCTGTTATTTCCGTGTACTGCACCTATCTCTGCTACAGTGGACTGGCTAGCGAGCCAAGGGAATATGAGTGTAATGGGCTTCACCGACATTCGAAGGCCGTCTCCACTGGCAGCATGACTCTAGGACTGTTGACTACTGTTCTTTCGGTCGTCTATTCAGCAGTTAGAGCTGGATCTTCAACCACCCTCCTCTCTCCTCCCAGCTCCCCCCGCACAGGTTTGTCTAATCTTGTAAAAAATTAATTATGCTCATCAAGAAAGTTAGAACATCTCCTAAGGAAGGGAGAATGAATTATGATTTTTTTTGTCAAGGGCAGCTGTGAGGATTCTTTTGCAATATACCCCAAATAGCTTACTAAATATAGGAGTCACTCATCAACGCTTGAAACCACTTGGTTCCTTGACAGAATCAAATGTTTTGAAGAGTGATTAACTTCTGGTTAGAGGGCTGTCATGTGGTGCATTCTTCTAGTTTATCCATTTTAGTGGCTATAAATAGGGGTAGCTTTTGAAGCGCAACTCTAGTCCATGCTGTCCTTAAAAAGAGAAAGTTTTTTTATGTGTGAGGACTTATGCGGGATGAAGTTCTTGTTAGAGGGTAGTTGAAAGGGTATCCTGTTAATATACCCCCATATAACTGTATGAAAACTATTAATAGGGGCATCATGTGAAAGCTCGAAGCAAACTCTTTAGGTTGATTTGGTCTAATACTTCCTCCTTGGATGGCATCTGTCATATATCACCAATTTCCCCGTAAAGGCTATAAATAGATGTGACCATCTATTTACTTGTCTCCTTGGAAAATTATGAAGACCTTAGAGTTTTTTTAAAAAAAAGAAATGGAAGGAAGATCACCTGAGATCGGTGATCAACCTGATATTAGTGAGACTTAAATGCAAAACCGATACTGTAGATGCCTTCCTCCTCCTCCGTACCCTAACTATTTACTCCCTCCTAAACCAACATGAAACAAAACCTTTCATATCATTGACTAGTCCTTCCGTCCAGGCCATCCTCCCTTTGGAGACGACCTCATTCCAATGCCAGTCAGATCACACAGATGACTGTGAAAAGCCTTCTCTGGTCTGCCCAGAGTGACCCCTTGGAGGCCTCTTCTGAAGAAGTATGATAAAGTTCCCCTTATCAGTAGGCACTTGAGAGAGACAGAATAATCTTCTGGGACAGAACTAAAGAGAAATGTTTACAAGAGAGAGAGTACAGTGGAAGAACATTGAAAGGGAAATGAGAGAAAGAAGGGATCTGGCCATCGCATCAACCAACCAGCCAACAAGCTTAAGGAGAATCTCTTGGAAGCTGCTCAATGCTGAACTGTATCTTGGTACCTCCCATTGTCCTCCTAGAGCTTTATTTATAGTCCACCCGACCAACAACCCTGTCTGGTAGTAGGTATGGTTGTCTTTTCTCTAGACCCTCCTTCTAAGCCTCTGATAGGTATGAAGAGGCTTACAAAGTATTCACCCATAAAATATTTTTGGTAGCCCAGGTCACCTTAGCAAACTGACCCAAAGAAAAGGTGGAAGCAATCTTCTTCACCCCATTACTCATCACACACTTCGCCATATACGTGTCGGGAAATAAAGTTGAGTGTTCTTGCATTATAAAGTCTTTGTTGGAGAGGAGATATCTGGGATTTTATTTTCAAGTACTCTGAACAGCTTGTACAGAGGATGTGAATTGGGGTTGATTGTTGATGCCTGAGAGCAGTGCACTTGTTTCCTTGGAGATAATCACAAAAGCACAGAGTGAGGGCTAATGAAGTATTGTCTTATACACTGAGTAGTTGTATGAAGGGTTTAAATATGTGGCAGGGCTGGGCATGTCATGAAAGAAGCACACTTGTTTGTAAGTACAAGTCATCTGGGAAATGCAGGGCCCTTTAATAGAGCATGGAAATCCCACTTGAGTATGGACAGGAGTTGCATTGCCCTCTTTCTCTTGTTCATTCATTAACCGGACTCCCAACTGAGTCAATGTATCTTTCTCTCTATCCTGTGGGTTGGCTCAGATGCCAGCCTACTGTCATCTCTCTTTCTGTCTGTGTTGAATCTTGTTCACCATCTCAAGAAAATATCTAGATACAAGTCTAGGATCATGTCTAGATGTTTTTGAACATCCATGCTAGTTTATGTGAAGACCCTAGTCTCAGGATGGCTGACGGCTGGTGTAGGAATTAGCCCTCACTAAAGAGCGTCCACATACTTCTATATAAATGGACATACAAACTTGGAATTTAGATTTGTATGGTCTTTGGAGAAGACCAGAAGAAACCTATCAAATTATTTTCCACATAGCATCTGATTTGTGACCATCTTTTCATTTTTCAAGAATTCATCCATCTGTATATTTTGTGAAGATTTCAAGGAGATATTTTTTTTGAAAGTTGATTTCAAGGAGATATCATTCAATAATGACCTGAATTTTCCCCCACAAAAAAAATAAAATTATCAGAAAAGGAAATAATGTTGATTCCTTTGGTGGCAATATAGGATCACGGCAGAAACCACTGCTGACATTTGACAAGGTGGAGGAGGGTCGAGAAGAGGAAGATTTTAAGAAAGAGACTGCAAAGGAAGTTAGCTATTCATACTCGTTCTTCCATTTGATATTCTCTCTGGCAAGCATGTACTCGGCGATGCTGTTGACTGGGTGGTCAACGTCCGTGGGGGAGAGTGGGAAGCTTGTGGATGTCGGGTGGTCGTCAGTGTGGGTCCGGATTGTTACTGGGTGGGCCACAGCGGCACTGTTTGTCTGGTCTCTCCTTGCCCCAGCTCTCTTCCCTGACAGGGAGTTCTAACTGGGCCAGATTGTTACTTGTTTATGTTTATGTTTGTGAAATACGGGTGAGTATACCTGTGATTGCCACATGTGGCATTATGTTAGTGGTGTGAAATAAGAAGACTTGGTTGAATTGTTTGCTTGAATTTAATGAGCTTGAATTTAATTGTTTGATTGATTTCCATTGTAACATGATCTCAATAGCAATATCATTGCACAGGATGAGTTAGTGGCAAACTAGAAGAGGTGTGAAATTAACCTGATGTAATTTGATCATCTGATTTAACTTTGCATGGTTAAGTGGTCAAGCATTGTTTATCTTTCCATTTCAATGGTAACATTGTTAGATTCAAACTCGATAAGTCTTTTTAGAGATATTAGGCTTACATGAGACATATTCTTATTTTCCCTCCTCTCTTTCATATCAACACTTGTACATGTCTCTATTTTATTGACTAAGGTTTTCTCTCTCTGTATGATATTAGAGTCACCTTCTTAGGGCTCAATTTTTTTTCTTCTAAACCAGAATCTTTCACTACCATTAGATTCCTCAGTCCAAGAACTTTCTAATGCATCCAATTTGTCTCGATCAAACAACATTTCAGCCTTCTTATAATATTTCTTGTTTCGTATACATATATTTTTTTTATCCTTTCTTGCCTCAAGATTTGTTCTAGAGTCCATTTTGCATAAAATGGTCGAGGGATCCGTGCCATATAAGTTTGTTGAAGTCACCACTTTTTAAACTCCGATTTAGGCCCACGAGGAGTCGATATTTATTAGAAAAGTCTAACAAATCCCTTGATGTACTCTATTTTGTGAGATTTGACTTATGTGATTATTTAAATAAGTATTTATGGCTGAAAATATACTCTTATATGTTTTGAGCTATCAAACTGTTTAGACATATCAATTTTTAAATTTCTTGAATTCTTCTTCTTCTAAACTCATTTTTACGTCGAAGGAGTGCTTGAAATCAATATTTCGCTGAAAGAATAGGGAGAAATCGCCTCTTGAACGCGAAATTTCATCTTTGAAATCCCAAAATAAAAAGCCCTTGATCGGGCGATCAATCGTATCATTTAAAGCACGAATTCAGATTAGATTATGTGTTTTCCTCCTAATCATTCATTTTGTATCATTATCTTTGAATTTATTGATGTGACCTGAGGTCGATAACTTTCCGAAATTTTGATCAAAACATCAAATGCAACGGAAAACATTGAATCGGATATTCAAAATTTTGAGACACCAAGAACAGATGATCCTATCATCTAATATGTATGAGAATACATACTTACAGGTTTCCTTGAAGGAGTTCTTGAAGCTATTCAAGTGTCTACCCTCTAGCGGTATTCACACGGTCTCCGGATGGTTGGATCTCCTCTTCAAAGCTCTTCACCAAGAGAGAAAGAGAAGAAATGAGAGAATTCCCACAAGGCTTGCATGGGCACCTTAAGTTGTGGTCGTTCTCCCCCTATTTATAGACATTTAGAATGCGGTTTTTTCATAAAAACCGTCATAATTATGTCTATATCCACCAACATCCATAAACCTTGTGTGTGTGACCCTCTAGGTCCATATATCTCACTAGTTAATAACTCTATAGACCAAATAACACCTTATTGGTCAACCTTAATTAATTATCTACATCCACATATAGATTAATTAATCAAGGATCGATTTAATCCAATCGATAGGTTGAGTTACCAGCTCGTTGGGTGCCAAGCTACACCACGTACTTTAGGAGATGTGGAGTATGTAAGAACTCACTTATGGAACCTTCCCGTCATTGATTACCATGTATGTATAATCCTTCATCCACATTAGACTCATGAATGACTTAAGGTATAGTCAATTGTCAAACCCTAATCGATCACTCAAGTTAGTACTGATGCGTGTAGAAATCATCGAGAACTCCTTCTTCGATATTTTTACAACCTTAGCCAAGGATTTCATCTCATCTCATTCCTTTGAGTCAATCTTCTCAAATACCGAGGGTGGATGATCCCATCTTGACCACACAATTATCTTCATGGACTTCATGTCGTATCCAATATATGACATTTTAGATATCCCGTGGCTAGGGATTCGTAAGTCATAATCAAAACATGATCATCCATCCACAAGATGTCTTTGGTGTCTCAGGTCAAAGGACCACGTACACAACCGTGACATGAATCAACCTGATTGACAGTTAGGTATAATACTATTCAGGGATTCATACGGATCAATTCAGTGAACTCTTTCTCCAAAGAGCACCCACTATCTATCCTTAGTGTCTCCACACCGATGGCTATAGGATCGGCCATACTCATCATATGAGATGGATTAGATAGTGTTATTCTTTCCGGATAATTCAATGTCCTTCTCGAATATCCCACGAATAGGAATGTTTAGAACATATGTTTAAAGACTAGTTATCACTATATTATGATCTTATTATAATTCACTTAGTCATTGCACATGCTCATGGACTTCATTACAAACATCACACAAGAATGACAATGAATAAATTTCATTTCAATGAACATCAACAAGATACATGAAAGTGTGATTGGCTTATAGGCCACATAATATCCATCATTTATAATCCTAGATTAGCCGAATTTTAGATTTAATTTCGGTTTTCTCTCGCTTTGAGTTTTAAAATTCTACCTAATTTTTGCTCTCTTACGTCTCCGGGAATCTTGATCCAAATCGAGTGATATTTGATTAGGTGAGTTCTCTTTCTAAAATTACTAAAATCCCTAATTTCTCAACTCAATTCCTTGTTCGATTATGATCAAATTTGTAGAACACCTCAAAAATACCTTGATTCTCTATAGATTCGATCCTTATTCACCATTATACTATTTAATTCATAATTTTTATCTTAAATTAGTTACTCTAGAAATTATTTTGACACATCTTTGTGTGTTTTCAATGGCTGCACGGATTTATCTCATCAAATCCCTAAATGGTATTATACCTAACTATCAATCATGTTGGTTAATGTCACGATTGTGTATGTGGCCATTTGGCTTAAGACACCAAAGACATCTTGTGGATGGATCACTGTGTTTTGATTATGACTTACAAATCTCTAGCCATGGGATCTCTAAAACGTCATATATTGGATACGACATAAAATCCTCAAAGATGATTATGTGGTCAAAATAGAATTATCCGACCTCAGTATTTGAGGAGATTAACTCAAGGAATAATATGCAATGAATTGCTTGGCCAAGGTAGTAAAAATATTTGAGAAGGAGTTGCCGATGATTTCCTATATACATCAGTACTAACTTAGGTGACTAATTAGGATTTGATAGTTGACCATACCCTAAGTCATTCATGAGTCTCGTGTGGATGAAGGATTACACATATATGATAATTAATGATGAAAATATTCTATTAGTGAGTTTTTACATACTTCATATCTCTTAGAGTACGTGGTATATCTTGGCACTCAATGAGATGACAACTCAACCTATCAATTAGGCTAAATCAATCCTTGATTAATTAATCTATATGATGATGTGGATAATTAATTAAGGTTGATCAATAAGGAGTTATTGGGCCTATAAAGTTATTAACTAGTGAGATATATGGGCCTAGATGGTCACACACATAAGCTCTATGGATATTGATGGATATATTCATAATTATGAAGGTTTTTATGAAAACTCCACATACCAAATGTGTAAAAATAGGGGGAGAACGACTAAAAATAAGGTGCCCATGCAAGCCTTGCGAGAATTGGTGACGAGCTTTGAAGAGGAGATCTAACCATCTGAAGACTGTGTGGATACTGTTAGAGGTTAGACACTTGAATAGCTTCAAGAACTCATTCAAGGGAACCTTGTAAGTATGTTTTCTCATACATACTAAATGATATAATCATTTGTTATTTGTGCATTGCTGTTTTAAATATCCGATTCGATGTATTATGTTGTAATCGATATTTTGATCAAAATTTTGGAAGGCTTATCAACCTCAGAACCTAACATTATGGTCATATGTGGTTTGAAGCTTATTTAGACTCAAGATATGGTGGACCGATGAGATCAAACGTTTATTTCTAGCTAATGCACTTATGTTGGTAGCAATCTAGTCACTTGGTAATCTCAAAAGTAAATAGTTGTTTCCCACTTGAGTGCAGAAGTAGAATATCGTGTCATGACTGAAAATGCTTATGAGATAGTATGGCCTCAATCTCTTCTTCAAGAGTATTGTTTTATGTCTTAGACACCTATACCTATGTATTGTGACAACCAAATTATCATCTTTATAGCAAGCAACTCCACATTTAATGATCAAACAAAGCACATCAAGCAAGACTATCACTACACTCGAGACAAGGTCCTCAAGGATGTCATCTCCATGATGCATATAGCTTCATTAAACCAATTGGTTGACATATTCATCAAGCCTATAAAAAATGTCCCTTATGAATCTTTGAGCAATAAGATTGGCATATTTGATCTATATGCTCTAGTTTGAGGGGGGAGAATTGGAGTATATTTTAATAAGCCTTCTTGTAGGCATTAGTCCCACATGGGACATAAATAGTTTTATTCTCTTTCCTATCTTCTACATAAACAGATGTACTAATTGTTTCTCTTTTATTGATTTGGATTTTCTCTCTCCACAAACCCTTTTCCAAAAGAAGATAGAGTGAGAAGGTCTCCTTGTACACTTAACGCTACTTCCACATCATGGCTCCTAACCATCATTTGAAGTATGATGAAGAGAAAAGAAATGGCGATAAAGAAAATTTTATGCATTGGCTTTGAACATTGTTGTCCCCATCATGCCCTTGAAAAACCCTAATTATATGTAGTTACTAAAGATCACAAATCCAGATTGTTGGGATCTGTCTTAAACTTTGGTGTGTTTTGTAGAGTTTTGCTGACTCATTTAGCAGGTATTTTTCATTAGATGGTGGAGTACAACTCATTGAATGGATCAGTAATTTCTAAAGAAACAACTCATTTGATGGGAAGTTACGATATCCCTAAGGGGGATCCAAGGTACAAGCATTGGCTCGTAAGTAGAGACCTCTCCTCATGTATTAAACCCTATTTATGTGAGTCCATTTTCTTCCCCTTTCTTGATTCCAAAGAGATAAAATACGAGGATCATTTGGGATGGGTTTGTAAGCATCTCTTGTGGCTCCTTTTCTTTCCTTTTTTCGGTTCTAGAAGAGAAGATGTTCTGTCCATTGGAATTGGGTTTGTTTGTATCCCAATCTAGAGTCATATAGTACCCCTTGTTTCTTCTAAAAAGGCTTTGATAGTATAAATATTTGCCATTGGGTTTAGGGTTCATCCATAATCATCCCTTTTTGTAGTAGCATCTTTTGTATTGAAAATCAATTGAATATTTTCTTATTCTCTCTAGATAATTGAGAGAAAAGCTAAAGTTCATGTGAGGGAATAGATATGATCTTAAAAAAAAGGTTTGATACCACATGATGAAGAAATCATTTCAATCTAAATACTCTTGATCTGAACTGATGTGACCTTTGGCATGATGAATAAATTTTAAAAAATAATTTTCACGCATAGATCTCACGATCAAAGCTTCATCCGCCAAAATATTACCTATAAATCAAAGAAAAGAGACGCGAGTCAGCAGATCACTGTCATGTTTCTCAAAAAGCAATGACTTCAATGCCCGCACTCTCTCCGAAAGGGATCCATCTTGCCTTATATGAGCAGATGCTGACTCTTTGCCCAACCTCCTCGCCCAATTTCTTGTCCTTCCGCGGACGGATTTTCTCTCAGCTCCATACCGGGGCGATTTCCTGCATCTCCTTAACCCTAAAACCCTAAACGAGGAGAATTGAAACGTGTGAAGAAGAGGTACGTTGCGAGGGAGATATCCGGTGAATAAGTCAAATGAATTATTCGCCATGAATGGACAAGCGAAATCCAGGTTCGAGTTTCTTTCTATCTCGTGACATAGAAGTCATAGAGAGAATAAAGGGGTAATCGCCCCATTTATCCCGTGTTTTGGGGTTTATTTCCGTTTTATCCCGTGTTTTCAAACTTAGCCTAATCT
Source organism: Lemna minuta (assembly GCA_024174645.1). Taxonomy (NCBI): domain Eukaryota; kingdom Viridiplantae; phylum Streptophyta; class Magnoliopsida; order Alismatales; family Araceae; genus Lemna; species Lemna minuta. The sequence continues at coordinate 2,778,434 of CM044112.1, forward strand.
ATCCCGAATTTGTCAAATCAGCCCAATATATCCCGTGTTTGTCACATCAAGCCCGGTGTACCGTTGTGGACGGCCACGTCGGCGTGGAATCCACGTCGCGCGCTGGGAATCTCACGTCTGTGACGCCTCAAAGTTCGAGGCGTTTTTCCTTAGTGCTCTCGACAAACTCGACGGCTATCCGTGAGACAGCTCGGGGATCTTGCCGAGTAAGCCTCCTTCGATCGAGAATTTTGCTCGTCGCACATTCGAATTTCATTTTTCGTGGTTGATTGAGGGCTTGGAAGGCGAATTGATCGGCTTGTAGGGGAACCGACTGCGAGGATAATAATTTCTTTTTTTCTGCACTTTTTTTATGTAGTTTTGTTTGATCTGCTTTCACCGATCTGCTGCTATTTTTTTATAAGGCACGTTTAGTCAAAAACAGTTTGGACTGCGAATGATTTTTTTATGCTTCGTGGACGTGCGCTGTGTCGTTTAGTCCTGGATTTCTGAATTTCAGAGCCGGCCTCTCTAGAAATTTCTTAAGACTTCAAATCTTTTACTTTCCGGTGACGTCCGTCCCATTTTTTCATCAATGGGCGACATCATCCATGATGCCATTTTCTTCAAAAAAAAAAAAAAATCCATGACGCCATTTTTCTGTGTTCGAATTGGAAACTAGAATCAGCTCCCATTCCCTGCATCTCTATCTATTGATTTCTGTCAAATTTATCCTCGCATACATGGAACTGAATCTTTATTGGGAGCAGAATCCACTTTTTGTAGTGCCTATTTGTGAGATAGAAGAAGACCTTGTGAATTTTGATCTTTGCTTATGAAACCTGTCCATACCCAACCGAAGTAAATACGACTGGGACTGTCATTACCGCATCCCCAGTCTACTGAGCTCAGTCATGACATGCTCATGATTCTATCTAATGTGTCAAATATCCTAAATTTTGCATCAAATTCTACGCAATTTTCTTCCTGTTGCATATTTATTCAGATTCTTTTTATACGAATTTATGGTCATGGAAAAATCCTATATTGTTAATGGATTTATTTTCGGTGTTTTCGGTGGTTAACCATCTATATGTGAAAATTTTCATTTCTTTTTACCTTAGGTGCTGAATCTATTGTGCTCATGAATATCATGTAGGAAAAACTGTGTAGCATGCTGAAAGGAGTTGTTCAGGGTAAGGATATAGTGAAACTTCATAAATCAGGAGGTGTTGTTCCAAGGAATACAAAGCTACGACAGAGATCCAGAAGCTACAGGATACGGGGGAGATTTTAAAGTTTACTGTGCCGTTGTATGCAATGTATGCAGAATTATAAAATCTCTGAAAGTTGGACTGAGATACAAACTCCACATTTGGCCCATTAATGGATTGCTATGAAATCACAGTTAAAAGTCTAAACATAACAACAGTGATCTCCAAACCAAGATCATAATGGTGAGTAAATGTAGCCACCAAACCACCATGATGATGGCTACATTCTATCACATGAGAGCTTGTAGAGTTCAATTGAAATCCTTCCCATTTCATGTGAATGCTTCTAGAGGAATACTATTTAGTAGAGCGTGAGAGAGTATATCTGCTCCATGTAAACGTGGCCATCAATGCTTCTCTTCTCTTTTTTTTTTGAAATACAATGCTTCTCTTCTAATAAGTCAAAAGTAGAACACCATCTAACTAGTTGCCCAAGACAGAAAAATAAACAAACCAAAGAAATTCGAGAGTTCGTCCATCAGTCCATCCAGTGCATCTGCCACCAGGGTGCCTCTTTGAACCCACCAAATCTACCAGGAAGCAAGCAGACAGATGTCCAAACAATCAGATGCCAAGCAAGGACTTTGATCTCATAGCAATAACAATTCTAGACGCAAAGACAGTTCACTCATTTAGAAGTGTCATAGAAGGCACTACCTTGTTGTTTATCAAATTGTGAAGAGCAATGACACTCCGAATGAGGGAAGAGAGGTAGATAACCAGCATCATGTCATTTGTTTTAACTGTCAAAATTAAACACCAACAATAATGATAGTGACAATTAGAATTAGAAGAGGAGACGACAAAGCAACTTAATCAAGGAGAACCCAAATAGGAGCACCTGAAAAGGCCTTGATCAGCTCGTTCACATTCAGATTCGGCAGCAGATTGAACACATTCTGAATCCAATAACAAGATCATTTTTTTATAGAATAAAGCTCAAAGACATGAACTAAGACACTAACCTGCAGGTGATATAAAATTACACATGGATAGGCAGATATTACATTATATGCATAGTTAAAAAGTTAGCTGGATAGGTAGAGACATAAATTACACAGAATAATTGACAGGCAGATAGATAGGCAGGTAGTAGGTAGAGAGTTATATACATTACACAGATTGGTAGATAGATTAAAAGAGCGAGAGGTATTTATCTACCGATCTCTTCAACTTCATGAGCGGCGATGAACGAAGGCACATGAACGAAGACCTTCTGCGTGGCACGTAGACTATTTTAGTCAAACTAAAAAACCAAGGCGTAGAAGACACTTTTATTTTTTTTGAAGAAAATGGCATCATGGATGATGTCGCCCATTGATGAAAAAATGGGACGGACGTCACCGGAAAGTAAAAGATTTGAAGTCTTAAGAAATTTCTAGAGAGGCCGGCTCTGAAATTCAGAAATCCAGGACTAAACGACACAGCGCACGTCCACAGAAGCATAAAAATCATTCGCAGTCCAAACTGTTTTGACTAAACGTGCCTTATAAAAAAATAGCAGCAGATCAGTGAAAGCAGATCAAACAAAACTACATAAAAAGTGCAGAAAAAGAAATTATTATCCTCGCAGTCGGTTCCCCTACAAGCCGATCAATTCGCCTTCCAAGCCCTCAATCAACCACGAAAATGAAATTCCGAATGTGCGACGAGCAAATTCTCGATCGAAGGAGGCTTACTCGGCAAGATCCCCGAGCTGTCTCACGGATAGCCGTCGAGTTTGTCGAGAGCACTAAGGAAAACGCCTGAACTTTGAGGCGTCCGACGTGGATTCCACGCCGACGTGGATTCCACGCCGACGTGGCCGTCCACAACGGTACATCGGGCTTGATGTGACAAACACGGGATATATTGGGCTGATTTGACAAATTCGGGATAGATTAGGCTAAGTTTGAAAACACGGGATAAAACGGAAATAAACCCCAAAACACGGGATAAATGGGGCGATTACCCCGAGAATAAAATACCTGTGCGTTTGGTCTTCAATCCTTCGATTTCTCGTGATCGCGAGATCAGTTGAGAGTTAGAGAATCTGAGATGATGACAGAGAGAGTGTGTTAGAGAGAGAGATAGAGAGAGCGAGAAGGGTGGGGAGAGAGAGATCCTGCGGCATCCGGATCTCCTCTCCTCTCTTCTCACGTCCCCCATGTCTCTCTTTCTCTAACTCTCTTCCCCTCGCGGCTAGTCGGCATTAAAAAAGTGCACTGTTTTTATACGCAAATGCCAGGGATGAGGGAGCAATGTCAATGAAAGACGAAGAAGTCCATCAAGAGCGATCAGCTCCGCAAACATGAGCATCGGAACGCTCACTGCCACGGCATGCGACGTTCCAATGGAAAGCCTGGCGAGGACTCTCGACCGTTGCAAATCCATGCAAGAGCTAAAGCAGATCCTCGCCCGCATCGCGGTCTTCGGTCTTCTCCACGACAGCTTCCTCGTCTCCAAGCTCCTCCTCTTCTCCGCTGTATCGGACGTCGGCGACCTCGACTACTCTTGCAAGATCTTCCGCTGCCTGCCTTGCCCGAGTGCCTTCGTCTGGAACACTCTCATCAGGGGCTTCTCCAGAGGCCCGAACCCAAATCGCGCCATCTCTCTGTACGTGGAGATGCTGCGAGGAAGAACTTCTCCGGACAATCTCACCTTCCCATTTCTGGCCAGAGCCTGCGCTCGGATCTCCTCTCTCCGCCTCGGCTCCGCCTTCCACGCTCAAGCTGCTTCCCGCGGTCTCAGCGCCGACATCTACATCCAGAACTCGCTCCTCCACATGTACTCGTCCTGCAGAGCAATTGGCATCGCCCGGAAGATGTTCGAGGAAATAGCCCAGCCGAATACCGTCTCATGGAACTCCATGCTGGATGGGTACGCCAAGGGCGGGGACATGGAAACCGCTCGCCAGATGTTCGAGAAAATGCCGCACAGAGATGTAGTATCTTGGAGCGCGCTGATTGATGGGTACGTGAAGGCAGGCGAGTATGCTGAAGCATTAGCGTGCTTTGATAGAATGAGAGCCAGCGGGGTATTGCCAAATGCAGTGACGATGGTGAGCATTCTCTGCGCCTGCGCCCACCTTGGAGCTCTTGACCATGGCAGGAAAATGCATGAGCTTATCATGGAAAAGAAGCTTCCTCTTAGCCTGCCTGTGGCCACTTCCCTGGTTGACATGTATGCCAAGTGTGGTGCTGTAGCTGAAGCACTCGCTGTGTTCCTTGCTGTGCCAGCAAGGAAATCAGACGTGCTCCTCTGGAACGCCATGATCGGAGGCTTGGCTCTACATGGGCTCACCGACCAAGCACTCTATCTCTTCACAGAGATGACTGAAGTGGGAGTGAAGCCAGATGAAATCACTTATCTCGGATTACTCAGTGCATGCGCTCATGGGGGCTTAGTCGAGAAGGCCTGGAACTTCTTCAGATCTCTTCCTGCTCCTCAGATTGAGCATTATGCTTGCATGGTGGATGTTCTCGGGAGATCCGGTCACATCAAGGAGGCAGTGAGCTTTGTGGAATCCATGGCGATGGAGCCAAGCGCTGCTGTTCTCGGGGCTCTGTTAAGTGGCTGCTTGAATCATGGATGGGTGGAAATGGGGGAAGCTGTGGGAAAGAAGCTAATAGAGATGGAGCCAGAGCATGATGGGAGATATGTTGGTCTGTCCAATGTCTATGCCACTGGGAGAAAATGGGGTGAAGCAAGGAGCATGAGGAAAACCATGGAGATGAAGGGCATCAAGAAGGCACCTGGTTTCAGCTCTTTGGAGGTCGATGGCATTGTTCATGGATTCACTGCTCATGATCGAAGCCAGGATCTCTCTTTTGAGATTTATAATCTTCTGAGCATCTTGGTGCAGCAAATGAAGGCAGAGATGGAGTCGTCAATCTCTGTGGATCATAATGTTGAACAATGGGTAGCATGAAAAGAGAAACTTCACCTGGAGCAAGCACATGAGCATGTTTCAGCGGAGAAGTGGTGGAAATGGTTACAGTCCCTCATGATGATCTCCCTGCCATAGACACTTTGTAACAGCTTCATGAAATGATGGCAGCCTGAACAGATTCTGAGATTCTTCACAATACTAATGGTTTCTCCCAATTTGACATCCAGTAAAACAAAAGCCACCGCAAGTTTCTTGCAATTGAAAAATAACGAGCTTTCCTTCTCTTCCACTTCCGCATCGAACATCACCTGCTCTGTGCATGGTTAGTACCCGGCTTTGATTATCAGCCATCAAGAGCTCCGAAAGCTTCTCTTAAGGCATCAGCTTGTGGATGCGACCTGTCATCAGTGACGACCTGGAGCAGAATCCCTTCAATCTCATGCCTGGGGAATTGATCGCGCATCTGGCCTCCATCAGCTGCCTCACTCTCCTTGACTTGATGTATCTTCTTGCCATCCCAGATGTGTTCGATAGCACCGTTGATTGAAATCAGCTCAAACAGAATGATAAATTGATGATGAAGTTGATGGTGGAGATGATGATAATGATCAAGATGGATTTACCAGCTACTGTGATTGGGTCGAAGCTTGAGAAGATTGGTTCCTGTAGCTTCAGTAAGATGGACATTGCCATGGATCTTGCACCCGCCGAGGCAGGGACTCCAGGCACAGGGATTGGGCACCATAGGCACATTGTTGATCGCTTCCAGAGCCTCTTCCAGTAATCCAGCTCGAGGAAGCAGATCCATTAGGCATCCGAATGCTCCACCTGGTGCTCGATCTTGGAAGCCATTTCCGTTGAATTGAGCAGCTCTCGGCTCTTTTCCACCATGCCGGAATGGTGACCTGCACTGAGAGCAGAATTAAAAGTTATGTCATCCGGCGAGGACTTCTATGGCACATTTCATCTAATAATTGGATTACTTTGTGAGCCTGCCCATGCATGTCCATGCGGGCGATGACTGTGTTCCATGTAAGGACGTTCTTGGGCTCGAGAGATATGAAAATCCTTTTAGAGGAATCAATGTCCCTGGACTTGCCATACTTTTCGACGAGAGCGATGCCAAGGATGGTGTTGATTTCAACGGCACGGTCTTTCTTGTATCAGTGGATGGTGATAACTCCAAAAGTTATCACTTGAGTTACATGTTTTGTAAGTTTATTTCGTGATTTTAAGCTTCATAAAATGCAGCGAAACGTCGTTTAATGGAAAAACATTGTTTGTTAAGTTGGTAGACCATATTTGCTAAACCGGTGTAATTAAAGCTTTACGGGTTTTAGAGCTAGAGGGAAAGATCTCATCACATTTTGTCTTTTAGCAGGGCTCACTGACGTGGCTCCAGAAAACGACGAAAAGGAAGAATAGAGAAATATTTTCTCACGTCACGTTTGTCTTCTAGCAGGGCTCACGGACGTGGCTTCAGAAAATGACAAAAAGGAAGAAGAGAGAAAGATCATTGTAAAATAATACTGCACTCAGAGAAACCACCCTGATACACTCTTTGAAAGATTGGAGAGAGATCACAGGGAAGAACTTATTTTATAAAAAACTCACACGCATACAAAAAGGGAAGACTGACTTATATAGACATTCTTGGGCAAGATTCTTTCTGACCGTTGGGCCCCAACGGTCAGAAATATGACCGTTGGAACCCCAACGGTCATATTGAACTTGTCTGTCCATTTATACTATATGGACCAGACAGTTACAATGGGCCTACACTTGGCTTGTGTCAACTGTTATAAGTTTGCTGACTCCCGTTGAGCTTGGTCCCTCTTAATGGGCCTTGATGGGCCTTAATGGGCCTGCTGACAGTCTAACACCCCCCCTCAAGTTGGGTATAGATGTTTATCATGCCCAACTTGGAAACGAGATTCTGAAACTGAGAACCGGTAATGCCTTTGGTAAAGATATCTGCAATCTGTTCTAGTGAGGGAACATACTGGGGAATAATAAAACCTGCATCAATATTCTGTTTGATATAATGTCGAGCTACTCGTGCGTGCTTTGTGCGCTCGTGTTGAACCGGATTCTTAGCCATGGCAATTGCTGAGTTACTATCTGAATATAACATCATCCCTTTTCCGGAGAACAGCTTGAGATCCTGTAGAAGATCCTTGAGCCACATACCTTCGTATACTCCCTTCTTTAGTGCCCGAAGCTCAGCCTCTGCACTTGACAATGACACTTCCTTCTGTTTTTGACTACGCCATGTTACAAGATTACTGCCGATGAAGCTACAGTATCCTGATGTTGATCGACTATCCTCAAATGATCCTGCATAGTCGGAATCAGTATACAAACTAACATTTGGCTCAATTCCCTTCTTAAACAATAGTCCTAATCCGATTGTTCCCTTGAGGTATGCAAGTATTTTGTCTGCTGCAGTTTGATGCGATTCCCTTGGATCATTCATGAACTGACTGAGGGAATTAACGGCAAATGCAATATCTGGCCGAGTATGATTTAGGTAAAGTAACCTGCCAATAAGCCTTTGGAAGGATGTTTTGTTGATCGGGGCATCTTTCTCATGTTGCTCAGTTTTTTGCTTCACATTGACATCTCGTGGGTGTGGCAGCAGGGTCGACAATCCTCCTTTCAGTCTCCGTCAGTAAGTCAAGTATGTATTTATGTTGAGATAGGACTATTCTAGACTTGGAATGTGCCACTTCAATTCCCAAAAAATAAGTTAGCATACCGAGGGCCTTGATATCGAACGAGGTTGCAAGATACTTCTCGAGATTCTGAATTTCTTCTTTGTCACTCCCTGTTATAATAATATCGTCTACATAGACTATAAGGAGAGCTACCTTTCCATGATTACTGTGTTTGATAAACAGGGTGTGATCTCCTTCACTTTGGAAATAACCAGCTGAGAGCATTGTTTTGGAAAATTTTCCGAACCAAGCCCGTGGTGACTGTTTGAGTCCATATAATGATTTTTTCAGGTGGCATACATCACTTGAATTATTACTCAAAACATAACCTGGAGGGGGTGACATATATACCTCCTCTTCCAATTCGCCATGTAGAAACGCGTTTTTCACATCATATTGGTATAATTCCCATCTGTATGTTGCTGCAATAGCAACTAGTACACGGATTGTATTTAACTTTGCAACCGGAGCGAATGTTTCGACATAATCGATGCCATAAGATTGAGTATATCCCTGCGCAACCAAGCGTGCTTTATACCGTGCAATAGATCCATCAAAGTGATACTTAATTGTAAATACCCAACGACTTCCTACTACCTTCTTGCCGATAGGGAGTGGACCCATCTCCCATGTATCATTCTTCTTTAAGGCTTCCATTTCTTCATTCATAGCTTGATTCCATTCTTCTGATGCCATGGCTTCTCGAACATTCTTCGGAATTGATACTGTCATAAGTGCTTGGATTATCCGATTATACTCTGGAGATATGCTGTTGTATGATACAAAGTTCCCAATTGGGTATAACTTGTTCTTCGTACACTTACGAACTCCCTTATTAATCGCTATAGGCCACCCGTGATTGCTTGGCACGTCTGTCTCAGGTGGACTATCGTCTTCCACTTGTGATTGGACAATCCTAGTGTAGAGCAGGGCCCCCATACATCACTATGTATGCATTCAAAGGCTGTTAAGTATCTGTGAGTCGATTGTGAGAATGATGTTCTCTTGTGTTTAGCAAATTGACAAGCTTCACAGGTTAAAGTTTCAATATTGACTCCTTTAAATAAAGTCGGGTAAACACTTTTCAAAATATGAAATGAGGGATGTCCTAGTCGTCTGTGGAGAAGAATCGCCTTTTGATCGCTTTGTGTACTGTAGACTACTTGCAGTGGTGTAGGCTCCTCCAGTTCATCTAGCATGAGGAGTCCACCTGTCTTCTTAACAGATGAAATCTTCCTCCCGGTGGCCTTTACACATAAGAAACAAGAGTCTGAGTCAAGTATTAATCTCCATCCCGTATCTATGACAAGTTGAGCTAAGGACAACAAATTCGCCTTTAAATCGGGCACATGTAAGACATTTTTTAGTGTAATCCCTTTGATCTTAATGGTTCCTTTTCCACCAACCAGTAACGCTCCCCCATTTGCTGTAAAGACCCTATGGTTTTTATCCACTGGGGTATAAGTTTGGAATATGAATTTGTGGGGTGACATATGATCTGTCGCCCCGGTATCTAGAATCCAATTATTATTCACTGGAGTGGTACCACTATAAGTAGTAAATGCGAAAGACTCACCAGATTTCACCAGTGAAGTAGAGCTCATCTTCTGTAAAATTTTGCTCATTTCTTCTTGTATGTACTTCTGAATTTCAAGCCCAGAATTTGTATCTTTATTTGGTGTAGACCCTTCCTCTTCACTTGCCATGTAGGCCTTCTTTACTGGCCAACTGCTATTAATTTGATCTCTCGGCTTCCATGTTCCTTTTCTGATCTGCTCTTCTTTCCAAGCCAACTTTCTACATTCCTTCTTGATGTGGCCTGGTTGTCTGCAATATGCACACACAATAGGCATTGAAATGTTACCTTCCTTTGCTTTAGGAGTTTGGGATGCAGGTGCTGGAGTCAAGTTTCCCCGGGGTTCCTCCTTCCTTGTCAAGTGGACGGCTGCAATGGGAGTCGATCTGGTTTCTCCTGTAGTATTCAATTTTTTTCTACTTTCTGCCCCTTGAAGTTCTGAAACTGCTTCAGACAATGTGGGAAATCTTTCCCGATGAAGAAGTTAACTCCTGAGGTTTTCATAATCCGGATTCAGGCCCATCAAAAATTTGATAGTCCTGAACTTGACTTCTCGAACATAGGATGGCGACTGTTTGTCACCTGTAGGCCAGAGGAGGTCGAGCTCCCTCCATATAGCCTTAAGTTTTGCTGTGTAGGAAGAAATAGTCAAATTTCGTTGCTTTAACTTGCGTTCCTGCTCTCGGAGATCATAAACTCGATAGTCACTATGCATTTCTGTACATGACTTGTTGATCTCTTGCCAAAGATCGCATACACAATTTATAAGCAAATAATCGTATCTCTGCTCCTCTTCCATATTCTTAACCATCCAGTTCATGATATATGCTTCTTCAGATTCCCAAGTTTCAATCTTGGGATCATCCTCAGAGGGAGAATCTTCTGTCAGGTGTTTTCCCATGTAGGCAGCTTTGAGTGATCTTTGGACCAGAGTGATCCACTTCTGGCCATTAATCCCATTATACTTCATGTCCAGATCTGGTAGAACCAGTCTGGTTTGGACAGGAAGATCAAGAACTCTCACAACAGAGGATGATGGCTCTAACTCCCTTACATGTACCTTTGATTTGGACTTGCCTCCCATAATGCTATGAAGGACAAAGAACAAAAAATAGATAAACAATGTGGACAAATTCGCAGCTCGAATAATGTAACAATTGCAGCTCTGGATCAGAAATTCGAGGTCCCTGAAAGAGTGCTGAAGAAACCGTCAGATGTAGCCCAGCCAGGAAGACGCAATCCCTGGGAGAACTTTTCTCATTGGTGTAGCTCGAACTTGAGATTTCAGAAAGAATATCAGAAAGAATATCAGGATCTGCTCTGATACCATGTAAAATAATACTGCACTCAGAGGAACCACCCTGATACACTCTTTGAAAGATTGGAGAGAGATCACAGGGAAGAACTTCTTATTTTATAAAAAACTCACACACGCATACAAAAAGGGAAGACTGACTTATATAGACATTCTTGGGCAGGATTCTTTCTGACTGTTGGGCCCCAACGGTCAGAAATATGACCGTTGGAACCCCAACGGTCATATTGAACTTGTCTGTCCATTTATACTATATGGACCAGAAAGTTACAATGGGCCTACACTTGGCTTGTGTCAACTGTTATAGGTTTGCTGACTCCCGTTGAGCTTGGTCCCTCTTAATGGGCCTTGATGGGCCTTAATGGGCCTGCTGATAGTCTAACAATCATCTCACGTTGTTTTCATGTCTTTTAGCAGGGGTCACCGACGTGGATCCAGTACACGACAAGATGATGCGAAGGAGAAGTTTCTGCCACGTAGCTTTTGTCCTTTAGCAGGGTTTATTCACGCGGCTTCAGAAAACAACAGAGAGAAGACGAGAAGGCGGGAAATTAGAACTCACCTCGATTCAGCTGTAGGAGGCAGTTCCCGAGGCTAAAAGATGGCGCAGATCAGGCTCTCCAGCGGTCTTGTCTGTCCTAGATCTAACGGTGGAGAGAGCCTCATCCTGTTGTTAAGAACTCGACGCGCTGGAATTAGGAGAAGCGGGATTAGGAGAATTAGGAGAAGCGGGAGACTTCCATCCTAAGCGGCGTCCTGAGAGAGAAAACAAGGAAGAAGCTCTTCTAGCTTGAAGTTCTGCAGGGAAGAAGGAGGAATCTATCTACCGAGCCGGTAAACCCTCGCGAGGTTGACTCTGGTAGGTACAAAAAATTTCCCGTTCCGATCATCTTGCGGTCTTCTGCCTTTCTTTTCTCTTCAGATCGACCAAGTGAGCTCTCGTCAGCAACACTTTCGTCTTCATTCTCCACTCTCCTGAGTCAACCTTGCAACTGCTGATTTCCGGTGCTAGGTGGGATCGGGAATGGCGCGGATCCCTCACTCCAACCCCAGGAAGCTCGCCTAGTCGGCCGCTACTGCACCGAGAGGCTTGATCTGCGTTTTCTTACTTGAATGTTTTCTTTTAATCGCGTTTCACTTCAGTAGATTAAACACTTATGTTCTCTCTACCCTTTGACTGTTTGGTTATTAGTCTCTAGCTGTAGTCATTCACGGGTTTGTCGCTTAGTACTTTTCAGTTAAGATTTAGTAATTTCCCTCTTATTTTATCTGTAGTGTGTGCTTAGTGGCCTAATCTCCGTGAGCGATAGAACTAGATAAGTAAACACACCAATATATGCTTAAATATATAGCGGTCAGCCCGAATTTCTTTGAATCATGGCTTGTTCCCTGAGGACGATCCCTTACTCACTACTACAGTTTTCGCTTAAAAGGAGTGAATAGGAATTTTATTGTATAACCGGATTTATCAACGATTTGCGACAACTTAGATCGGGTTACTAGATGGCCTTTCCCTGATCCATAGCTCCCGATTGGTGCTTGTGAACAGTGTTACGGCCCGCTGCAAGTATACGCTCGCAGGAAGCACAAACGGACTGACCCAACGACCACGGGCTCGGCCTAAGAAACATCTCCAGGGGTGAGTGCAAAGGGGGAAACGGTGCACTCGAGAGGATAGGAAAAGATTTGTAAGCATATTTCTCTCTCAGTCCTAACCCTGCTCTCAGCTTCATTCTTGATCCTAACCCTCTCTCGCCCGACCTCGTCCCCAGGTGAGCAGTCGGTGTCTTCAGTCTGTTTGCGAGACCCGTTTGGCGGCCCTTGCTCTTTCTCTCTATCTCCCTCCTTACCTTACTTTCTCTGTCTCCCCTGTTCTGTCTGAAACTCTCTGAGATCGGATCTGTAGGTATCTTGAGCGAATCCAAATTTGGCGTTGATAATTACATCAGTAGATGTGAGCAGTTGTATCAACTTTGGTATCGGAGCTTCAGCAGACCGGCACGATGGCAGAGTTATAGACTGAGTTTGTCAGATTGGCGGGCAGCATGCCAGAGATGATTACGAGCGCATTCATGAAATCATCTCCAAAAGATCCAGCATCGACACCCCGTGAGCAGTGTATACTTGCTCGTCGGGCAGTAGCTGGCGGAAAGAGATGTTAAGGGTCTGAAACAGGAGCCACCACGTCGTACTCAGCCCCCTTCGACCGGAGTCCAGTCCAACACAATAGCAAATGTAAAGGGCAATGCTTCTATTTCGCAGACATTGAGAATAGCTCTTCCTAATAGACGAGGAACTCTCGGACCGCCGGGCCAGATTGTGCAACGACAAGTGAGCACAGGCGATGTTTCCGACCTCGTGCCAGGTTGACGACTCACCTCCCGAGTCTGGAATTTGTGTTGGATACGCTGTTCGCGGCTCATGAAAACCCTTAGGAACTTGAAAACGCTTAGGAACACTTGAAGAGGGTAGAGAATTATAGAGCATTCCAAAACACTCTCAAACACGCCTATTTGCATGCAAACAAAGCAAAAAACGCCAAGGAATCAAAATTTCTAAGTACACGCGCGTGCCTGGTGGCATTGCCTTGGCCATTACTGTGCACCTGTCGAGGGCCCTGCCGAGCGTGAGACAACTACACGCGCCAGGTGCTCCGCCCCGCACGCCACGGCAATGCTGGCCCTGCCAGCATTGCCTATGCAGAGAGAATCTCCCCTTCATACGCATATGTCCTCGGAGTTTCGTCCAGAGGCTTGCTGAAAATGAAAGGACAAATTCAGGAATGGGAGGTACTGGTTTTGGTCGACGGGGACGCCTACCGTAATTTCATTCCTAGAAGCTTAATGACAGATCTAGGGTGGCGGTGGTAACAAGGCACTCGCTCGGATGAGGTTATGCTCGGGGACGGGTTCCTGAGAGAGAATGAATCCAGGCAGCTCGGATGAACGCGGAAGAGATTAATCCGAAAAAAACCAATCTTACGGCGCAATAGAGAATGTTACAGACTTGAGCTCGTCACCAATGTGATGTCCTCGAGATTGTATGCTTTTCTGGGTGTAATAAGCTAGAGAAGCTCCAATAACGCCAACGCAAGTGGGTAATCAACAGCAAGTGGCGCGAGGAGGGGAGATGGAAGATAAAGAAGAGTGAAGAGAGAAGACTGAAAGGAGCAGCTCTATCACCAGAGCAAACAAAACTCTCGGTGGCTGCAGGTTTGTCATACCAACAGTGTTTAAAAACCCCTATATTTTATATATGAGTAATGGCTCATGTGTTTCAGGCATTTCCCCTTTAGCAGGTTGATGAGTCTACACCCCTTTCCCGCATCCGCGCAGGCCAACAGTTCCCTATCAAGGGCACTACAACATCTCCGGGGTTGGAGGTAGTGGTACCCGATTGGTCATGAACATGCTATTCTCGAAGAAGATGCTATTCTCGCGCTCTACGACTCGCCTTCTTTTCTCTCCCTACAGTTCAACCTCAGCTTCTCCATAATCTTTATGAGTTCTTGACTTCATAACCGAGCCCGCTCGCTCTCCCAACAAAGAGATGAATAGGGCGACACTTTGATGAAAAAATTTGACCTGTCCCCTCATCAACAGAAGAAGAAACGCCATCGGGATCTTCAAGCAACACCAGACATGTGTTATATACCACCCACGAATCAGAAGAGGGATGACGCTGGAAGTCCAAATTTCCACGAGCATTTGACCAGTCTCTCTCTTTCCCCAAATCACTCTATGAATCACAAAATCACACTGCAAGCAGGCGCTTTTCCAGATTTTTCCGGAAACCTTGTGACCTTGAAATGACATTGGAGGAATGCCATTTTAAGATATTTCTAGATGCTCTCTCTCACACAAACTTACTAGTTTATTCTAGATAATTCTTCTCATATCCATTTAAGCGTAGTGAGGCCCTCATTGTAAATGAACTTCCAGCAAGGAAGTTTAGAGGGCTAGTTGCTTAGAAATTCTTTTGCCTCAAGTCAGAGAAGGTTAAGTTCTTAACCTTGAAAGAGTCTTGGTGTTTACACATGTCCTTATTGTAACTCAAGTTTGCATAAAAATGAGCAAGAACATCTGGTGTAGGAGCAGCTAACAATATAGATAAACTGCTCGTCGTCCAGCCCATATACTAGCCCCTCGCTCAAGGCAAAGAAGAGAGATAACGGGTGGCATATTTGTGTGGATTACCCATCATTGAACAGGCTAACCATTCCAAATCACTTTCCAATTCTGATCGTGGATTAACTGTGAGAAGAATTTCATGGTTTGTATGTCTTCTCAAAATTGGATCTAAAATCAAGATACCACAAGATTCCAATGCACAAAGGTGACATAGAGAAGACAGATCTCTGCATGAACCAATGCCATTATGTATATGAATATGATTTCAAGCTCTCATGAATATGATTTTTCAGCCGTGGCTTCATAAATTTCTTCTCATTTTTTATGATATTCTTATCTACAACAAGTCACTTGAGGAACATATGGACCATCTGCATCTCATTCACAAGTTCCTTGAGGAGAATCAGCTCCATGCGAATAGCAGGAAGAGTTTTTTCTTACAAAGCCAACATGCGTATTTGAGTTATTGGATTTAAAGATAGGTTAAGTTGCTAGCCCGTTGGGTGCCAAGTTACACCACATACTCTAAGAGATATAGAATATATAAAAACTTCCCTATGAAACCTTTCCATCATTGGTTACTATGTATATATAATCATTCATCTGCATGAGACTCATGAATAACTTAGATTATAGTCAACTGTCAAATCTTAATCGGTCACTCAAGTTAGTACTAATGTGTGTAGGAAATTCTCATGAACTCCTCCTCTGATATTTTCATTACCTTAGCCAAGGATTTTATTGGATCTCATTCCTTGAGTCAATCTCCTCAAATACTGAGGGTAGATGATCCCATATTGATCACACAATCATCTTCGAGGACTTCATATTGTATCTAATATTTGACGTTTTAGAGATCTCGTGGTTACAGATTCGTAAGTCATAATCAAAACACGGTGATCCATTCATAAGATGTCTTTTGTGTCTTAATTCAAAGGTCCACATAGGCAACCATGACATGAATATATCTAATTGATAGTTAGGTATAATACCATTCAAGAATTTATATGGATCAATTCATTGAACT
>CM044112.1:2794822-2902653 GCA_024174645.1 Lemna minuta
CGCACAAAAATGACACGTCAGGGGGTGATGGATATTATGTGGCCTATAAGCCAATCACACTTCAAGATATCTCGTTTATGTTCATTGAAATGAAATTTATTCATAGTCATTCTTGTGTGATGTTTGCAATGAAGTCCATGAGCATATGCAATGACTAAGTGAATTATGATGAGATCATAATACATTAATCACTAGCCTTTAAACATATGTTTTAAACATTTCTATTCATGAGATATTAGAGAAGGATATCGAATTATCCGGAAAGAATAACACTCCTTGATCTAAATCATATGATGAGTTTGGCTAATCTAGTAGCCATCGATGTGGAGACACTAAGGATAGATAATGGGTGCTCTTTGGAGAAAGAGTTCACTAAATTAATTTTTATGAATCCCTGAATGATATTATACCTAATTCTCAATCAAGTTTATTCATTTCAAGGTTTGACTTGAGACACTAAAGACATCTTGTGGATGGATGACCGTATTTTAATTATGACTAACGAATCCCTAACCACGGGATCTCGAAAACGTCATATATTTGATACAATATAAATTCCTCGAAGATGATTGCATGGTCAAGATGGGATCATCTACCCTCGATATCAGAGATTGACTCAAGGAATGAGATGCAATGAAATCTTTAGCTAAGGTAGTGGAGATATCAGAGAATGAATTCCCAATAATTTTCTCACACATCAATACTTGAGTGATTGATTAGGGTTTGACAGTTGACCATATTATAAGTCATTTATGAGTCTCGTGCATATGAAGAATTATATATACATGATAAATGATAAAAGAAAGGTTCCATAAGAGAATTCTTATATACTCCATATCTCCTAGAGTATGTAGTGTAGCCTAGCACCCAATGGGCTGACAACTCATCCTATTGACTGGGTTAAATCGATCCTTGATTAATTAATCTATATGTTGATGTGCATAATTAATTAAGTTTGACCAATAAGGTATTATTGGGCCTATAGAGTTATTAACTAGTGAGATATATGGACTTAGATGATCGCACATATAAGGCCTATAGATGTTGGTAGATATAGACATAATTATGAGGGTTTTCATGAAAAATTTACATACCAAATATCTATAAATAGGAGGAGAACCACCACAACTCGAGGTGCTTAGGCAAGCATTGTGAGAATTCTCTCTTTTCTTCTCTTTCTCTCTTGGTGAAGAGCTTTGAAGAGGAGATCCAACCATCTAGAGATCGTGTGGATACCGCTAGAGGCTAGACACTTGAATATCTTCAAGAACTCCCTCAAGGAAACCTTTAAGTATGATTTCTCATACAAATTAGATGATAGGATCATCTGTTCTTGGTGCCTCAATATTTTGAATATCAGATTCAATGTATTTAATGCCATTTGATATTTTGATCAAAATTTTAGAAGGCTTATCGACCTTAGAACCCAACACGATGGGGGAGGGGTGTTGATTCCACCTCTTAAGGAGGTAAACTTAACTCCAAGGGGACACCACTATCTCCATTTAGGATGTATTCATGGGACATTAAGGGTGGATGCATCTTTGACCTTGATTTCAAGGGTGGTCGACCTCTAATCCTATGGAGCCCCCACACATTTTTTTCTCTCCTTACTTTTTGGTTCTCTCTTAGCATGAAGATAGTAGAAAAGAGAAGGAGAGGATCAAGGCTTGAGCTTTACATTTTTTAGTGTTAAAACTTGTTCTGGAGGCAAGATCAAGCCTAGCAAAGACATCAGAGTGAATCTAGCATCACTCAGCCTAGGACTAATGTAAAAATAGGGTTTGTGTGAGGATTCATATCAATTTCTCATGTGTAAACCTATTCTCATTCTCATTCTTGTAAACCTATTACAAGGGTGGTCAATCTCCAACCCTATAGAGCTCCCACAGATATTTTCTTAGTATCTCCACTAAGAAAATAGCTTTTTGGCTCTCTCTTAGTATCAAGCTACCAAAAAGACAAGGAGAAGATCAAGGCCTAAGATTTGCATTATTTGGTGTTAAATCTTGTAATGGAGGCAAGATCAAGTATAGGATGGAGACTAGAGTGAGTTTAGCATTACAATGCTTAAGACTATCATAAAACAAGATTTGTGTGAGGATTCAGATCAATTTTTCTTATGTAATCCTATTCTCATTTTCATCCTTTATATATATATACACACACACACAAAGTATGAGAATGAGAATAGGAGTGGAATGAAAGAATTGAGAGATGGTAGGAGTAGACTGAAGTTTGTGAGAGAATATTGAGAGATGGGTAGATATTAAGGATTTTTTTTATAAAATGAGAACTAAGGTAAAATATTAAAAAAAAATAAAAATGTACCGATTAGTTCACAAGATATCTGTATTGTATTAGGTCCAAAGAATTTTTTTTACAACTATAACATGAATAAACTTAATTGATAATCATGTACAATATTATCCTATGATTCATTCGAATTAGTTCAATAAACTCTTTTCCCAAAGAGCACCCAATGACATGCCTTGGTGTCTCCACACAAATGATCATAGGATCAATCATCCTCATCTTACGAGTAAGATAATGCATTTGTATTCTATCTGGATATCTAATAACCTTCTCACATTGCATATGAATATGAATATTTATAATAAGTCTTTTTAGATAGGCAATCACAATATTATGATCTCCTAGTAATTTAATACTCATTAAAGAATAATGTGCTTGAATTTTTCTATAAACATTGCATTTGTACAATAACGAATATCAAGTTTATAATAAAATGAGTGAGATGTGTATAATTTAGTGGGCTTGTAGGACACTTACTACAAGTAGAGAAGACCTGTTGGAGCATACAACATTGACACGTGCGACCAAAGGGGCCTCTAGCAATGAGAGGGTGTGCAGTTGGACAACGAATCCATGAGGCTAGGCACGCGTCTGGATGAACATTGCTCTAACCTGGCTATGCAATCATATGGACCACTGTGTAGTGCTAGGGGGCACAACTAGGTGACAACTCACTTGAGGGGGTTACCTGGATAGAGGGCCTCCACAAAACAGGTGGATGTAGACACAAGTTAAGGGGGCACCTTTATGCCTTGACCTAGTCTTCTGGCAAGAAGAGTCAAGGCTTTCAATCCAAGGGAGATAAGACTACAAGTGTTGCATTGCGAGGCCCCGAGACTACACTGAAAGATACGATAAGACGACCATTTTGGAACCTACTTTGCTTTCACAATACATACCCAAGCGAGAGACCGTAAAAAGAGTGAAATAGATATCTTCCACTTAGCTCTCTTCCTTTTTCCTTTCATCTACTTTGGCCCTCTCTCTATCCTCTTCACTCTTCTCTTTGCCCATCTTTCTTTCTTCCTATTTTCTCTCCCCTATCTCCTCTCATATATGGACTCACCTCATTGAGCCCATATATTTTAAATGGGCCGTGATCTACTAATCAGTTAGGGCCACGTTTCTTTCATTTTTTTCCACGTAGGCCATTTCATTTTCAACCTCATTAAGCAAAAAACTCGCGACGATCACGCTTTATAGCTTCCTGACGTCATCAGAAAGGGACTCCACGTAGCCGGATTCCTTCTTCCTTCATTCTAGAGGGGCTGTCTTTCTCGCTCAAAGCATTTGTGGCTTTTCATCGAAGAAGTTCGTGGGCTTTCATCGCTTCTGGGAAATTTTGGGTGGATAGAAGATGTGGGCGGCTTCATGCCTGGCCTCGTGCTGCGCCGCATGCGCGTGCGAGGCGTGCCGGTCGGTCGTCGGCGGAATCAGCCGACGCTCCGCGAGAATTGCTTACTGCGGCCTCTTCGGTCTCTCTCTGATCGTCTCCTGGATCCTCCGCGAAGTCGCCGCTCCTCTGATGGAGAAGATTCCGTGTACGAGCAATTATTTAAGAAATTTATTTGATTTGATTTCACGTGGTGTTTATTTTGGCTAGGGTTTCATTTTGGGATTTTTTCCAAAGTTTATTCATGCGTATTTAATTCGATTTTATCTCATGCGTATTTAATTTAGAGGGTTATTGTTGGGCTTTATTCGTGCGCATTTGATGTGATTTGATCTGGCACGTATTTTATTTAGGGTTTTCATGTTTGTTATTATTCGAAAGTATATTTGATTTGATTTGATTTGATTTTATGTAGTGTGCATTTTATTTAGGGGTTTCAAGTTGGTTTTTATTCGAAAGTATGTCTGTACTGATTTGATTTTGTTTTCCATATTGCATGTTTTATTTAAGGGTTAAATCTTGGGTTTTATTTGAAAGTGCATTCGATTTGATTTTATCAATTGGACATTTAATAGCGGGGTTGCATGTTGGGTTTTATTCTGAAGGATATTGAACTTGATTATTTGATTTGCTTTTATCTTTCGTGTATTTGATTTAGGATTTTCGTGCTGGGTTTTATAGGAAAGTATATTGGATTCGATATTTTATCTGATTTTATTTCGTACATATTTTCTTTTGGGGTTTCAGGTTCGGTTTTACTCGAAAGTATATTTGATTTTATTATGTGATTTGAATTTATATCGTGCACAGTTTATTTCCAGTTTTATTGTGGGCTTTTATTTCCTAGAGTTTTCTACACATTTTTCTTCCATACTCATTTGAGATGTCAAATCCCCTTAATTAACTTTATTGGATCGCTTCTGTATTAATGATAACTTATGATGGATATTTCATCTATATTCATGTCTTAAAGAAACTCAAAATCCAACATTTGACTGCACAGGGATCAATCACTTCCATCAGACTCCTGATCGCGAGTGGTTTGAGACAGATGCCGTCTTGCGAGTGAGTCTGGGGAATTTCCTGTTCTTCACCATCCTGGCGGTGATAATGGTGGGTATCAAAGATCAGAAGGACCCACGGGATAGGGTTCATCATGGGGGATGGACGGCAAAGATTCTTTGCTGGTGCATCTTGGTGTTCCTCATGTTCTTTGTTCCTAATGGTGTTGTGAGCTTCTATGGTGAGTTATAATCTCCTCAACCATATTTCCCCTACTTTCATGTGTTCAGTTCTCACTAATTTGAATGGTGATAATGGTGGGTATCAAGCCGAATTGAATTCGCTACAAATGGTTGATAATTCCTTTTTTTTTGGATATTTATCCTTTCGGCTACTATCCATTGCAAAATTGTGTGGTTATATTTCTTAATCATCTTCATCTCCCTTCTTCATGACTAATAAGCTTTCTGGAGACATCTCGCTCGCTCTCTCTCTCTACCTCTGCCATTCCTGTACTAGCTTTATCCTCTCTCATTCTCAATATCTCTTCTTCTCTGTTCCTCCTCTTCAATCATTCGTTCTATCTTTGCTCTTTTCTCTCTCTATACCCTGTGACGTAATCTTGTTTTATTTGCAGAGGGGATCTCCAAATTTGGGTCCGGGCTATTTCTCCTCGTCCAGGTTGTCCTCTTGCTGGATTTTGTTCACGGATGGAATGATAACTGGGTCAGCAGGGATCAGCAATTCTGGTACTTAGCACTCCTGATTGTGTCTCTTGTCTGCTACGTGGCCACATTCTCCTTCTCCGGGCTGCTATTCCACTGGTTCACACCCTCAGGCCACGACTGCAGCCTCAACATGTTCTTCATCGTCATGACTCTCATGCTCGTGGTTATCTTTGCTATTGTTGCCCTGCACCCAAAGGCACAAGCTTGAAAACACTATAAAAGCATATTTTTTAACGTGAGAAATTTCTTCTTTCACTGTATGAAGAATTGACCTTTTCTTTGGGGCAGGTCAATGGGAGCTTACTGCCAGCATCTGTTATTTCCGTGTACTGCACCTATCTCTGCTACAGTGGACTGGCTAGCGAGCCAAGGGAATATGAGTGTAATGGGCTTCACCGACATTCGAAGGCCGTCTCCACTGGCAGCATGACTCTAGGACTGTTGACCACTGTTCTTTCGGTCGTCTATTCAGCAGTTAGAGCTGGATCTTCAACCACCCTCCTCTCTCCTCCCAGCTCCCCCCGCACAGGTTTGTCTAATCTTGTAAAAAATTAATTATGCTCATCAAGAAAGTTAGAACAGCTCCTAAGGAAGGGAGAATGAATTATGATTTTTTTGTCAAGGGCAGCTGTGAGGATTCTTTTGCAATATACCCCAAATAGCTTACTAAATATAGGAGTCACTCATCAACGCTTGAAACCACTTGGTTCCTTGACAGAATCAAATGTTTTGAAGAGTGATTCACTTCTGGTTAGAGGGCTGTCATGTGGTGCATTCTTCTAGTTTATCCATTTTAGTGGCTATAAATAGGGGTAGCTTTTGAAGCGCAACTCTAGTCCATGCTGTCCTTAAAAAAAGAGAAAGTTTTTATGTGTGAGGACTTATGCGGGATGAAGTTCTTGTTAGAGGGTAGTTGAAAGGGTATCCTGTTAATATACCCCCATATAACTGTATGAAAACTATTAATAGGGGCATCATGTGAAAGCTCGAAGCAAACTCTTTAGGTTGATTTGGTCTAATACTTCCTCCTTGGATGGCATCTGTCATATATCACCAATTTCCCTGTAAAGGCTATAAATAGATGTGCATATTAGAGCTCAGAACTGGATTACTTGTCTCCTTGGAAAATTATGAAGACCTTAGAGTTTTTTAAAAAGAAAAAGAAATGGAAGGAAGATCACCTGAGATCGGTGATCAACCTGATATTAGTGAGACTTAAATGCAAAACCGATACTGTAGATGCCTTCCTCCTCCTCCCTACCCTAACTATTTACTCCCTCCTAAACCAACATGAAACAAAACCTTTCATATCATTGACTAGTCCTTCCGTCCAGGCCATCCTCCCTTTGGAGACGACCTCATTCCAATGCCAGTCAGATCACACAGATGACTGTGAAAAGCCTTCTCTGGTCTGCCTCCCTCCTGGAAACTCCAGCCCAGAGTGACCCCTTGGAGGCCTCTTCTGAAGAAGTATGGTAAAGTTCCCCTTATCAGTAGGCACTTGAGAGAGACAGAATAATCTTCTGGGACAGAACTAAAGAGAAATGTTTACAAGAGAGAGTACAGTGGAAGAACATTGAAAGGGAAATGAGAGAAAGAAGGGATCTGGCCATCGCATCAACCAACCAGCCAACAAGCTTAAGGAGAATCTCTTGGAAGCTGCTCAATGCTGAACTGTATCTTGGTACCTCCCATTGTCCTCCTAGAGCTTTATTTATAGTCCACCCAACCAACAACCCTGTCTGGTAGTAGGTATGGTTGTCTTTTCTCTAGACCCTTCTTCTAAGCCTCTGATAGGTATGAAGAAGCTTACAAAGTATTCACCCATAAAATCTTTTTGGTAGCCCAGGTCACCTTAGCAAACCGACCCAAAGAAAAGGTGGAAGCAATCTTCTTCACCCCCTTACTCATCACACACTTCGCCATATACGTGTTGGGAAATAAAGTTGTGTTCTTGCATTATAAAGTCTTTGTTGGAGAGGAGATATCTGGGATTTTATTTTCAAGTACTCTGAACAGCTTGTACAGAGGATGTGAATTGGGGTTGATTGTTGACGCCTGAGAGCAGTGCACTTGTTTCCTTTGAGATAATCACAAAAGCACAGAGTGAGGGCTAATGAAGTATTGTCTTATACACTGAGTAGTTGTATGAAGGGTTTAAATATGTGGCAGGGCTGGGCATGTCATGAAAGAAGCACACTTGTTTGTAAGTGCAAATCATCTGGGAAATGCAGGCCCCTTTAATAGAGCATGGAAATCCCACTTGAGTATGGACAGGAGTTGCACTGCCCTCTTTCTCTTGTTCATTCATTAACCGGACTCCCAACTGAGTCAATGTATCTTTCTCTCTATCCTGTGGGTTGGCTCAGATGCCAGCCTACTGTCATCTCTCTTTCTCTGTCTGTGTTGAATCTTGTTCACCATCTCAAGAAAATATCTAGATACAAGTCTAGGATCATGTCAAGATGTTTTTGAACATCCATGCTAGTTTATGTGAAGACCCTAGTCTCAGGATGGCTGACGGCTGGTGTAGGAATTAGCCCTCACTAAAGAGCGTCCACATACTTCTATATAAATGGACATACAAACTTGGAATTTAGATTTGTATGGTCTTTGGAGAAGACCAGAAGAAACCTATCAAATTATTTTCCTCATAGCATCTGATTTGTGACCATCTTTTCATTTTTCAAGAATTCATCCATCTGTATATTTTGTGAAGATTTCAAGGAGATATTTTTTTTGAAAGTTGATTTCAAGGAGATATCATTCAATGATGACCTGAATTTTCACCCACAAAAAAAATAAAATTATCAGAAAAGGAAATAATGTTGATTCCTTTGGTGGCAATATAGGATCGCGGCAGAAACCACTGCTGACATTTGACAAGGTGGAGGAGGGTCGAGAAGAGGAAGATTTTAAGAAAGAGACTGCAAAGGAAGTTAGCTATTCATACTCGTTCTTCCATTTGATATTCTCTCTGGCAAGCATGTACTCGGCGATGCTGTTGACTGGGTGGTCAACGTCCGTGGGGGAGAGTGGGAAGCTTGTGGATGTCGGGTGGCCGTCAGTGTGGGTCCGGATTGTTACTGGGTGGGCCACAGCTGCACTCTTTGTCTGGTCTCTCCTTGCCCCAGCTCTCTTCCCTGACAGGGAGTTCTAACTGGGCCAGATTGTTACTTTTATGTTTATGTTTGTGAAATACGGGTGAGTATACCTGTGATTGCCACATGTGGGATTATGTTAGTGGTGTGAAATAAGAAGACTTGGTTGAATCGTTTGCTTGAATTTAATGAGCTTGAAAAGATTGATTTCCATTTGAACATGATCTCAATAGCAATATCATTGCACAGGATGAGTTAGAGGCAAACTAGAAGAGGTGTGAAATTGAGCTGATGTAATTTGATCATATGATTTGACTTTGCATGGTTAAGTGGTCAAGTATTGTTTATCTATCCATTTCAATGGTAACATTGCTAGATTCAAGCTCAGTATGCCTTTTTAGAGATATTTGGCAAACATGAGGCATATTCTTATTTTCTCTCCTCTCTTTCATATCATCACATGTACATGTCTCTATTTTATTGACTAAGGTTTTCTCTATATATATGATATCAGATTCACCTTCTTCTTAGGGCTCAATTTTTTTTCTTCTAAACCAGAATCTTTCACTGCCATTAGATTCCTCGCTCCAAGACCTTTCTAATGCATCCAATTTGTCTCCATCAAACATCATTTCAGCCTTCTTAGAATATTTATTGTTTCGTATACATATTTTTTTATCCTTTCTTACCTCAAGATTTGTTCTATAGTCCATTTTGCATATTATGGTTGAGGGATCTGTACCACATAAGTTTGTTGATGTCACCACTTTTTAAATTCCAATTTAGGCCCACGAGGAGTCGATATCTATTAGAAAAGTCTAACAAATCCCTTGATGTACTCTTTTTTGTGAGATTTGACTTATGTGATTATTTCAATAAGTATTTATGGCTGATAATCCAATTGAATCTCTCTTGGTTCTACTGTCAACAGCTCCAATATCAGCTCACATTCCTACCTCTACTATGCTACTAATAGTGACGAAGGTTCTTTTTGTTAGAGCACTAGTTTTGATGTCCGTCTTTTTTCTTGAATTGCTAGTGTCATAAATTAAGGCATTAAAGACTCACTAAGTTTACTGTTAATCATGAATTGTTCCTTTGTTATCAAGGTTAATTATTACTATTTTTATCCCTTGTATGATTATCTTGACTAACCCAATAATGTCTTTTTTAGTGCATGGGTGTATTAAATTTCAGGAAATTTAAAGCTATCTATCCCCTCATATCCTTATGATAATCATTATATCATAGACTATGCAGCTATGCAACTAACTATAACTACATTATCTTTATCTTTAACTATAGTTTATTATCTTTAATTTAGTCCACATATTACCAATATATCACTGAGGGCATTATCGTGCTTTTTCTTCTCCCATCTAACTCATGATTCTATAAAGGCAGTTAGGGTTTGAAAAATAATGTTGTCGAGAAAAGGGAAAAAGAAAAGCAGCAGCTCGATCGTCTCCGTATACGAAAGTTCCTCTCCTAGCGATTTGATTGAAGAAGAGAAAAGAAAAGAAGAATCCCGAGCATTGAGGAAAACTCTCATTTTGTTGTCAGTGATCCGATTCTTCATTCTTCCTCTTTTTTTATATTTCTTCTCTATTTCTTAAAAAAAACATTTTTAATGATTTTAATTTCTTAAAATATTCCCAAAAATTCTAAGAAATCTAGAGAAATGTTAATTTACTCTTAGAAATAAATTCATGCAATAAAATTCATGATAAAAATACACTTTATAAATATTCTCATGTCAGTAAGGGCATTTTAAATAGAAATTTCATTTAATAATAAAAGAAAACTATATTTTTGATAAATCAATATCATTAAATGCTCATAAAATGCTACTAATTTATGAAAAATCAAGAATATCCTTTAAAACATAGAAATTATCAATTTGATCATTTTAAATCATGATAACATGCATTTATGATTATGTTTTTAAGAAGAAATGCATAAAAATGCATGATATTAATGCATGAAATTGCATGTTATCAGTTGCTATGTAGCGGCAATGGAGGTGTGGTCACAATGGGCAATTGTGGAGAAAGGTCAACTGTTAGAGTGCAGGAGTCAATCAAGAGCATGGATGGTGGTGAGTCAAATACTATCTCTAGTATTTTCAGTAGAGTTGCACACTTCTAAAACATGAGCAATGAAGGGAGTGTGCAACTCTACTATGTGGCCTATATGCCAAATCATAATTCCTTGTATCTCGTTTATATTTATTAAAATAAAATTTATTCATTTTCATTATTGTGTGATGTTTCTAGTGAATTCAATGAGCATATGTAATGACGAAGTGGATCATGATGAGATTATAATACAATGATTAATAGTCTTTAAACGTATGTTCTAAAAAATCTTGTTCATATGATATTCGAGAAAGACATAAAATTATCTATAAAGAATAGATATCAAATTATCATACTCATATGATTAGTATAACTAATCTTATGGTTATTGGTGTGAAGATACTAAGGATAGATAATGGGTGTTCTTTAGAGGAAGAGTTTCTTAAATTGATTCGTATGAATTCATAAATAGTTTTAGAACTAAAATCAATTAAGCTGATCACACGTTTGTGTATCGCTTTTATATTCATTGAAATAAAATTTATTTATTTTGATTGTCGTGAGATGTTTACAATGAAGTCTATGAGCATATGCAGTGACTAAGTGAATTATGATGAGATTATAATATAACGATTACTAATCTTTTAACATATGTTGTAAATATTCCTATTTGTCAGATATTTGAGAAGAATATTTAATTATTCGGAAGAATAACACTATTTGATCCAAATCTTATGATGAGGATCGCTGATCTTATGGGCATTATTATGGAGACACCAAGGATAAATAGTGGGTGCTCTTTGGAGAAAGAGTTCATTGAATTGATTTGCATTAATCAATTTTATTCATATGATGGTTGTGTATATGGTCATGGGACATCTTATGGCTGGATGGCCGTAATTTGATTATTACTTATAAATCTCTAGCCACAAGATCTCCAAAATGTCATATATTAGAAATTACATGAAGTCTTTAGAGATGATTGTGTCATCAAGATGGGATCATCCGCCCTTAGTATTTGAGGATATTGACTTAACGAATGAGATGTGATGAAATCCTTGGCCAAGGTAGTGGAAATGTTAGAGGAAGTCCTATTAATTTCCTCTACTCATTAGTACTAACTTGAGTGACCAATTAGGGTTTGACAATTGACCCTACATTAAGTCATGCATGAGTCTCTTATTTTTTAAGGATTATACATATATGGTAAGTGAATGATGGGAAGGTTTCACACATGAGTTCTTATGTACTCCATATCTCGTAGAGTTCATAGTACAGTTTAACACCCAATGATTTAACCTAGTCGACCTATCGATTAGGTTAAATATATCCTTAATTAGTTAATCTATATGTTGACGTAAATAATTTATAAGGTTCAATAATTAGGTATTATTAGGTCTATAGAGTTATTAACTAGTGGGATATATATACCTAAAGGGTTTTGTGTGAAAATTTCATATATCCAATGTCTATAAAGAAGAGGAGAACAATCACAACTCAAGGTACCCATGCAAGCCTTATGGAAATTCTCTCCTTTCTTCTCTTTGTCTCTTGGTTAAATGCTGTGAAGAGGAGATCTAACCCTCCGGAGATTGTGTGGATATCGCTAAAGGCTAGACACTGGAATAGTTTTAAGAACTCTATCAAGGAAATGTTATAAGTATGTTTTCTCAAACATACTAGATGATTGGATTACTAGTTTTTAGTGTCTTAGTGTTTTCAATGCCCGATTCAATGTATTTTATTGCATTCAATGTTTTGATCAAAATTTTAAATGCTTATCGAGCGTCAAATCCCAACACATATCTTATGACCACCTTCACCTTGACTTTGCCCTTAATGTGTCTTTCAAGTCATTACCACGTTATGTCATGAAGCTCTTTAGGTACCTAAGTGGAAGACGACTATGAATCTTGAGTATGAGGCTCTCTTACATCATGGTACATATGTCCTAGTGTCTCTACCTATAGATGCTAATCTTGTGCATGTGGCCAGAGGATGGCTCAAGCTCATAGCATTGACTTTATTGAGACATTCTCTCATTTGGTTTGCTTGAAATCCATACAAGTTATCTCATCTTTGGCAATTAACCAAGCATGGTCTTCACATCAGTTGAATATCTCCAACACCTTTTCTAAATGGTGACCTAGATGATTAGGTCTCTATAAAGAAACCTCTTAGGTATATTGCTCAAGGGGAATCTACTAAGGTTTGCTTACTTCTTCATGTTATCTATAGACTTAAACAAAGTCACATGCCTATTTTGTGAAATTTAGTTGTCTTTTCATTACCAATGGGTTTATCCCTTGCACGATTGATCTGATTGTGATGTGCAAGACCATGTTTAGAGGTATTTTTTTTCTAGGGGTTTATGTTGTAAACATTCTTTTGACACATAGCGATGAGGTGAGAACTTTAGCTACCGATGCTTATCTTTATCAACATCGTGTGACGTGGGATTTTAGACCCTATGTTATCTCCTTGGGATTGAGTTTACCAAAAAGTCATAAAAATTAGCTCTCCTAGAAGAAATGTGTCCTTGATCTTTTTTAGGATACATGATTACTTGAGACCACAAATAGGCTCACCTAAGGTTTTGGGATATTGACTATCTAGTGATGAAGGATGCTAATTGCTATCGATGACTGTTGGGGAAACTGATATACTTGAGAATGACATGCCTACATATTGTCTATGTGGTTGGTGTCCTTAGTTTATGTAAGAACCTTTTGAAGTCTATGGGGTTGGTGCTTTCGAGTTTCATCTTACATAAAGTGAGTACCTAGCAAAGAACTTGATAAAAGCACAAAAGATATGCATAAATACTAAGAATTACTTTTATTTAACTCAATTAACTCGTGAAACCATCATCATATCTACTATTGCTCGAGTTAATAATTTTATGCCATCAATACATCAAACAAGAAGTTTTATACATCATTTTTTGTCTCCTTGATTTCAGGAACTTACAAGCATGAGAACAGAAGCTAAATCATTTAGAATAGATGTGGAGAAGGTTAATGGGTTGTCCAAGGCATCGTCAGTAGAGCCCAATCAAAGGAGAATCGGTGGCTCTCTCCTCGCTGGGGTTTAAAAGGAAAGAGACAGAAAAAGGGGCTCTCCTGTTTTTATTGGGCTCGGAAGGATGGATTGGAAGGTGGATTGTTTCTAGGAAAGTAGTTCTTCTTCTCCAGCTCTATTGCGTTATCTCCTTGCTCTCTCTTCTATTTTTCTTTGAATCTCTAATTCTTCTCCCGCAACTCTATTCCCTTCACCGACTTGCCTGCATTTAATCCTTTTCCCAAAATCTCGTCCGTTCCCTCTCTTGTCCCGCTCTTCCTCTAGAAATTTTATGAGTTAATCGCCCCATTTATCCCGTGTTTTGGGCTTTATTTTTGTTTTATCCCGTGTTTTTAAAGTTAGCCTAGTTTATCCCCAATTTGTCAAATCAGCCCGGTATATCCCGTGTTTGTCACATCAAGCCCAGTGGATGTTGAGTGTGCTGTCGTGGATGGCCACGTGGGCGTGGAATCCACGTCGGACGCCACATCATCGCGGGAAGAATCTTCCTCGTTGTCTTTTGATCCCGACAAAGCGATTTTCAGACCGACAAAGCGATTTTCTTCTTCTTATTCTTATTCTTCTTCTTCGTGTGGCCTGTATTTCAATACGACCCGATCAAACATTCATCTTCAAGGAAGAACCCTTCTCCTCTGTTAAATACTCCCACTCTGCGCACGGAGCTGCACACAAACGAGACGAAACTAGAAACGAGAGATATCGATCATGGAGCTGCTCTTTCTCTTTCTCTTCTTCAGTGCGCGCTCGATGACGTCATCTGCGAAAACTATTCGGCCCTCTTGCCCAGCCAAGGGCGGCGAAATCGACATTCCTTATACGTTCGGCATTGTCGAAGGCTGTTATGCTAAAGAATAGGGAGACTTCAACATTACCTGCGCCAGCGATGGCTCAGCGTACCTTAGCTCCGGCGACATCCTTCTCTTGGACATATCCATGGCCGGGGAGGCGCGAGTCGAGGTGCACACCGGTTACGACTGCTACAATGGCAAGAGTAATTATAGGTCCACGCCATGGGTTCGTCTGAACGATTTGCCTTTCACGTTCTCGCACACGAGGAACAAGTTCGTTGTTATCGGCTGCGATACTTACGCGTTCATAACAAGAGAAAGAGGCGTCAGCTATTCAGAAGGCTGTATGTCGATATGCGCGAACTCGGAGAGCTTCCATGATGTACCCAACGACAGCTGCGTAGGGCTTGGCTGCTGTCAGATTACGATTCCCAGAGGCCTCAAGTGCTTTTCCACAAGCCCAGGCAGTTTCGACAACTACACGTATACCCAGGGTTTTAAGCGCTACGGGTATTTTTTCTTGGCGGAGGAAGGAGCTCACAAGTTCAGCCAGTCGGATCTGAAATCAAACATAATACAGTCGAAGTTGCCTCTCGTTCTTGATTGGTCGATCGCGAATTTAACCTGCGCAGAAGCGAAGAAGAATCGTGCTACGGCACCGTACGCATGCATCAGTGATAATAGCGAGTGCGTGGACTCCAATAATGGTATCAGGTACCTCTGCAACTGCTCGGACGGGTACGAGGGCAATCCATACGTTAATGGAAGCTGCGTGGGTGCGTCCAGATCTTTGACTTATTCTCTGTTGACTTATTCTATGTTGACATTCGGTCATTGTCTTTTAGATATTGATGAGTGCTTCCGAAATCCCAGCATCTGCCCGCCGAACGCGAACTGCACAAACACCCGTGGCGCCCATGTTTGCAACTGCCGAGATGGATTCATTCTTAGCAAGGATAATAGAACCTGCGAAGGTAAGACTTGCTTGCTGGAATGATCATATCCCTTCAGACTCGGCGTAACCGACTTGGTTTTTTTTCCTCCTCTTTTCTGACAGATATCGACGAGTGCAGGACTGATAATTACCCTCACGGATGTTCGTGGAGTCAATACTGCATTAATACTGAAGGAAGCTTTGAGTGCAAACCTCGGATTACCTTGCACTTGAAGTTGGGTCTCGGTCAGTGCAATCATCATATTACCTTTCTAATGTAGAGTTGTTTATCGCTCAAGAACTTTTCTTTTGCAGGTATTGGCGGAAGCTTACTTGTAGTTCTTCTAGCTGCCGGAGCCTTTACGTGCTGGGGAAGACAAAGGCAGAAGATTGCCGAATTCAAGAAGAAGATGTTCGAGCAAAACGGCGGACCCCTAC
Organism: Lemna minuta; assembly: GCA_024174645.1. Taxonomy (NCBI): domain Eukaryota; kingdom Viridiplantae; phylum Streptophyta; class Magnoliopsida; order Alismatales; family Araceae; genus Lemna; species Lemna minuta. Next base: position 2,810,682 of record CM044112.1, read on the forward strand.
TCCTACAACATATCTCGTCTCACCCAGGAAATAACTTCAGAATATTCACCGAGGAGGAGCTGGCCAAGACATAAAATCGCCGGAGTGTTTGGAAATGGGGGGCGATAAATGGGGCGAACGGGATCAAAAGACAACGGGGAAGATTCTTCCCGCGATGATGTGGCGTCCGACGTGGATTCCACGCCCACGTGGCCGTCCACGACAGCACACTCAACATCCAGTGGGCTTGATGTGACAAACACGGGATATAGCGGGCTGATTTGACAAATTGGGGATAAATTAGGCTAACTTTAAAAACATGGGATAAAACGAAAATAAAGCCCAAAACACGCGATAAATGGGGCGATTAACCCAAATTTTATCTTCTCCGCGCAATCTGTAACTCTCTATTCTGTCATGTCCTCTGCTATCCCATTTTCTCTTCGTCCCTTTTTTCTCGTCTTAAAAATCTCTCTCTTCCTCGTTCTTCAGCCGTCTTTTCCTTTCTCGCGCTACCTTTCTATCTCAAAAAAAAAAAAATCTATTTTCACTTGTCCGCGACTCTCCCTCTCCTCTATCTCCCTAAGTCTCCCGTCCTTGCTTGCTCTCCCTCACATTCTCCCTATCTCTCTCTCGATTTCCCGATTTTTGTTTTCTTTTCGCGTTCTCTCTCTCTTACCCTCTCTTCCGCTCCCTCCCCTTGCTTCTCTTCGTCGTTCTTTCTTCTCTACTCCCTCCTGCTCTATCCTTTTTCCTCTTCGTTTTCTGGAATTCATCCCCTCTCTTCTTTCTGCTCTCCCTCTCTCTATCTTTCTTTCTCGCTCTTTCTCTTCTCTCTCCTGCGACTGCTCTCTCCCTCTCTCGTTCTCTCTTTCTCCCTTTCTCCCCGACTCTCGCATTTTCTCTCTCTCTCCGACTGTTGCTTCCCCTCTCTTTCCCCCCAACTGTCGCTATCTGTTTTCCTCTCTCTCTCTGGGACACCGTCTCTATCTCTTCCCGACTCTAGATTTCCTATCCCTCTCACAAGCTTGCTTTCTCGTTCCCTATCTTCTCCTAATCTTCTTTCGCGATTTCATTTTTTGGCGATCTTCCCCTTTCTCGCTGTTGCTCTCTCTCTCTCTCGTTTTTTTTGTCTCTCGCTCTTAAAAATTTCCCGTGCACCTCTTCGCATTCCGACATTCTCGCTCTCTCTAATTTCTTTCATAACACTGTATTCTTCTCTCCCTTGTTCTCGCTCTATTTCCCTCTCAAAGTCTCTCTCAACCGCTAACGATCTTCCTCCGTTGTTCTTGTCCTCTACCTCTCCGCGATTTCTTAGCCCCACTTTCTTCTTCCTCCCTACTCTCACTCTCTCTCTTTGGAGTTTCATTCCCCACGTCTTCTCTCTATTCGTAATCTTTTCCGATTCAGCTCCTAGTCTCAGGAAATTTTTCTCTCCCTCAGTTTCTTTTCCTCTCTCTATTATTCTCTTCGTCGCACTCGATTCCTCTCCTAATTTCCCTCTCATTCCTTCCGTATTTTTCTCTCCCTCTTCATCTCTCGCGGTCCTGCACGTATCTCCCAATTCTGCCTTCTCTCTCTTTCCCCCACAATTTCGTTTCTCTCTCCAAACTTTACATCACGGTCAATCCCTCCTCTCTCCCATTCGATAATTCCAAGCCGCGACTCCTCTCTCTCATTTCATCTTGCTTTCATATTTTTTTCTCTCATTCCGCTTGTATTTCGTATTTTGCCCTCCGCGTCGCTCTCTCCTGTCTCTTTCGATTTCAATTCTGCAATCTCTCTCCCTCTCAATATTCCGCTTTCACCACTTAGCTCCCACTTCTGGTCTCTCTTCCAATCTCTCTCATTCTCTTAGTTCCTCACGGTCACTCTACCTCTCTATTTCTTATCTCGCAATCTCACTTACTCTCCGCTCATGGTTAAACCTTCTGTTCCTCGGTCAATAGCCCTTAGCCGACGTCTTCTTTTCTCCTTTCTATCTGGACTTTTCTCCCTCTTCTCTACTTTCGTCAGCAGCCCTCATCTCCTCTATCTCTCTATTCTCTACTCTCATCGGGAAAATAGTTAATATCTTTTCCTTCTATCTCAATCCCTCGCTATTTACTCTACTCCCTCATAATCATCCATTTTACCACTCTCTCTATTTATTTCTCCTAAAAGAAGTCTTCTCTCTAGCTCTTTGTCCTCTCCATCTCTCTCTCTCTCTTCCACTACCTCTCTCCCTTGATCTCCCAACTTCTCAACTCTTTCTCTCTTTATTCTGCTCTCTTCTGCCCCTCTTATTCATCCATTTTACCACTCTCTCTATTTATTTCTCCTAAAAGAAGTCTTCTCTCTAGCTCTTTGTCCTCTCCATCTCTCTCTCTCTTCCACCACCTCTCTCCCTTGATCTCCCAACTTCTCAACTCTTTCTCTCTTTATTCTGCTCTCCTGCTTCTTTTCTTTCTCCCAGTCTAGATTTCCTTAATTCTTCCTCCCATTACCTCTTGTAGTCCAAGCTTAGAATTCTTGCATCTATAAGGTTACTTAAACCATCCCTACTCCATAAAAATTCTCTCCCTCTCACGGTCAACTCGGAGAGTTGACCACCAAAACCTTCCCCATTACTCTCCTCTCAACCCTCTATATTGATACTGTTGTGCCCTAGAATCCCTGTGGATCGACCTAGAAAACAATACGCCTTCATTATTTCCATCTAGTTTTAGTTTTCTCGAGTATAAATAGTAAATTTGTAAGGCTTAAACACACGACGACTTCGAGCCTATTAGAACTTATCTATAGAAAATATGTGATGGATATAATGTGGCCTATAAGCTAATCACACTTTTATATATCTCGTTTATCTTCAATGAAATAAAATTTATTCATTGTCATTATAGTGTGATGTTTTCAATGAAGTCCGTGAACATATGTAATGACTAAGGGAATTATGATGAGATCATAATAGATTGATCACTATTATTTAAATATTTGTTTTAAATATTTTTATTTGTGGGATATTCGAGAATGACATCAAATTATCCAAAAAGAATAACACTATTTGATCTGACTTATACGATGAGTATAACTGATCTTGTAGCCATCTATGTGAAGATGTTAAGGAAATATAGTGGGTGCTTTATGAAAAAAGAGTTCAATGATATGATTCGTATCAATTCTAATAACATGCAATTTATACATATAATTATGTGATTATTAATAGAAATTTAGGCATAAAACATTCCATTCTTATGCATGTTATCATACTTTGAGTGCATTTCTATCATTTCATGTATTTTTAAGTTATAATCTCAAAATATATTATTTTAGGGATAATTATGCATAATTAAATAATTTATTTTAGATTATTTTCATATATATTTGAGATTATAATGAGGTTTTAATGTTAAATCATCAGAGAAAATAGTTTTTGTACACATTTATTTTTCTTAGTTTTATTTTTTAAGAGAAATGAGTGTTATTTTTTTTATGAATGTTTTAATTTGATTTTAAAATGATATATTATTTAATTTCTGATCTAACAAAACAAATTTGGATTAATTTAGAATTGTATTTTGAAATTTATGACTTTTCTAATTTTTAGGGATTTTTTTGAATTTATTTTGAATATATTTATATTTAAAGTAATAAACTATTTTTTGTCGCGCTAATGTGGCATCGTGCTTAGTTGTCAACGTGTGGTGGCGTATGCACGCGCCACGTGTTGCATAGTGCGATTAGCGCCTGATTAAGTGGTTAAGCATCTTGTTAAGGGTATATGCTGACCATTAAATATCGTGTATATTTTTATACACAATATTTCCTCTTATACGCAATATTCTTATTCTTATTGTGTGGGACTATCTTTTTGTTTTTATATCTTTGCAGGTGATGTGGCACACTTAGAATTGTCTGATCAACGCGAATTAATGTGATTTAATCATAGGCCCTCATTTCACTTAAGTTAGGGGGGTACGTGGCATCATTTGGGTGGACAATGATTTGTTTTATTAAACATATCAATCTTATCTGCTTATCCAAGGAGTTATAATGACCAAGATTTAAAGACTCATCCGAGAATCTGAAATGTCAATTCACGATTGGACAAACAAGATCTTGCGATAATCTCTCTTTATTCAATCACTTGGCGCGATCTTGATGCTCTGATGAAGATTCAACGGTCACGACTTAACTATAACGATTCGTCTCTTTGGATTCCATAGGGATTGTTGATCTCATCATGGAGAAGATCTGCGGTCATTGCCCAAATTCAAAACATAATAATTCTCTCTCTTTGACGGGAAATATATTCTTAGATGTTTCGAGCTATCGAAGTGTTTAGACATCTCAATTTTTGAATTTCTTGACTTCTTGGATGTTTCATCCAACTTGCTATTCCACGCCCTTGGGGCTTGTCTGAGACTGTATAAAGCCTTTCTTAATTTAAGCACATAATTATCTTTTCGTTCTTTTATAAAGTCCTTGGGTTGATCTACATAAATATCTTCTTCTATGTATCCATTTAGAAATGCCGATTTTACATCCAAATGATGTAATTTCCACTTGAATTGAGCAGCCATGGAAATTATTATCCGAGTGGATTCTGCTCTTGCCACTGGAGAGAACACCTCCTCATAATCAATCCCTCTTACGTGACTAATGTCTTTTGCAACTAATCAGGCTTTATATCTTGTAATTTCTCTAGAGACATCCCTTTTTATTTTGTAAATCCACTTGACACCAATTGATTTGTACTTCTCGAGCAATTTCACAAGCTCCCAAGTTGAGTTTTTTTCTATTGCTTCTAACTCTTCTTTCATAGCTTTTCTCCATACTTCCTCTTTCATTGTTGTTTTGTAGGATGTAGGTTCTTCTCCAGAGAAAAGACATGCTTCATCCTCCTCAATCGCTTGGGTTTCATCATAAATTTCTTGTACTGATATAAACTTCTCGGGTCTATCTTCTTCTAAAGATTGATCTCTTTGCTCATCTGTAGGAACTATGGATGTAATAATTGAGTCTTGATTATCAGTCGAAACTTCAGATGAATTTACCAAATTGATGGTTGATGTGAGAATGAGATCAATGCGTTGACCTCTCTGTTGACTAAAGTCCCAACACTGAGATTCTTCAAAGATAACATCCCTGCTAATAGTTACCTTGAAGTTCATTGGATCGAGGCATCTATAAGCTTTTGTACCACATTCATACCCAATGAGAATCATCAAAGTACTTCTATCTTCAAGTTTACTTACCTTTCTTGTGGTTTTAACATGAACCACTGATCCAAACACCCGTAAATGATCCACTGAAGGTTTTCTTCCACTCCATTTCTCATATGGAGTTGCATCCTTTAAACTCTTAGTGTAAGATCGATTTAGTACATATACACATGTGTTTACTACCTCTGCCCACAATTCTAGAGGCAATTTCTTTTCTTTCAACATACTTCTAACACAAGACATAATAGTTCTATTCTTCCTTTCCACTACTCTATTCTGTTGAGGAGAGTAAGGATCAGTTAAATGTCTTTTAATCCCATTCATATCATAGAAATTTCCAAGTTCCTTAGAGTTAAATTCTCCACCTCTGTCTGTTCTAAAACACTTTAATTTTTCCCCACATTCAGATTCGGCTAAAATTTTAAAAACCTTGAAGTGATGATATGCTTCTGACTTCTCTTTGAGAAAAAATACCCACAATAACCGAGTAAAATCATCAACTAGAAGGAAGTAATACCTTCTTCCTCCAATGGTTGATGGTTGAATCGGACCACATATATCACAATGTATAAGTTCAAGTCTTTTTATTGCTCGGAAAGGTGACGCAGATGGGAAAGTACTCCGACTGTGCTTGCCAACAACACAGTTTCTACATAAACAATCAGAAAAAGAAATATTAGGTAAGCCTCTTACCATTTCACCTTTCCTCATGTCATCAATTGCACGAAAGTTTTGATGACAGAAGCGATGATGCCACAGCCACACCTCTTGATCTTCTTCTCTTGAGATTTGGCAGAATTCGGAAATTCCCAACTTAAGAAGATACATACTGTCATTTGTCTTCTGAATTCTTGCAAATTGTTTTCCCTCTTTATCAAATATAGATAAGACACCTCCTCCCAACGTAGATGTAAAGCCATCCTCGTCTAACTTCCCAAGACTCAAGATGTTCACCCTCAGAGAAGGAACAAGTAAAACTCCCTCAAGTTTAATTTCCTCCCCATCAAAGTAATTTAGGAATACATATCCTTTTCCCTCAAATCTTACCGAGAATTCATCACTGAATCTTATTACTCCCTGCTGACTTTCATCGATTGAATGAAAATACGATTTATTGCTTGTCATGTGTGAGCTAGCTCTAGTGTCAAGATACCACATATTTTTCCGGAGGTTCACTTCCTGAGCTCCTTGCAAAAGAATGGCTTCTGTATATGCCATACAAAGGCTAGATTCTTCGACCGTTAGATTCGCTGATTCTTCTCGCACTCTCGGCTTCTTCTCGTTTTTGCATTCATCTGCAAAATGATCGAAATCTTGACAATTATAACACTGAACCTTTGATTTATCAAATGGTTTTCTTGATCCTTCTTGCTTTTGATCATCACTTGACTGAGATTTTCCTCTGCCTTGGTCTCTTCCTCTTCCTCTTCCGCGTCCGCGTGACATTTGACCATCTTCATGTTTTGAATTCTTGAATTTATTCAAAGCACGCGATAACAGTGCTTGTTCCTCTTCTCTTGCATCTCTTTCAGACAGTCTCATCTCATGAACCTTTAATGATCTAATTGCTTCTACTAAAGACATTGAATCGAGATCACCGAATTGTTCAAGAGATAGCGTCAGAGAGTCATACCTTGGAGGCATTGATCGTAGAAGCTTCTTAACAACTTCTTTGTCATCAAGTTTTTCACCGAGTTGTCGTAACTCGAATACAATTTTCGAGAATCTATCCGTGAAATCACTAACCTTTTCGGTTTTCTTCATGGAAAGGTTTTCGAATTCCCTTTTGAGACCCTGAGCTCTTGATTGGGCAAGATGATCTATTCCCATAGGAAGATCAAATTATTTCTCAATTAATTTTCACAGATTTCTTGATGTCTAATTGAACGCCTGAAGATTTCGGAATCGCCGCCAACATGGCAGACATGGCAAGTCTATCCTTTTGCTTGTTTGTCTCGGTTGTAATTACGGCTTCCCATAGGCCTTGAGCGTCAAGATGCACCTCCATCCTCATTGCCCAGTGACGGTAATTCGTTGCCGAAAGTTGCGTTAAAGGTGCCGGAACGATCACCTCTACCTTCTTGATCGATTCATCGGTCGAAGCTCTCTCACTTTGAATTGAAGTCTCCCCTCTTCTCGGCATCTTCACAGGTCTCTCTCCACGATCTATCGCTCTGATACCACTTGTAAGAGCAAATCACTCGCTCCGAGAGAAGAAACACTCACTTATGCTCACGCAGATTGAAAAACGATTAACCGCATCTACAAGAAAAAGTTCACACTTCGCTTATCTTCTACATAACTATCGTAGGTTTTTAAAGAAAAAACAAAACATAGAAGAAGAACATCCACGCCGTGTAATAACGACTGTGGGACCCGCTGCTCCTTTAGCAAATCCACGCCGTTATAACTCGTCTACTTGGACACTCACGATTATATCTCCTTGAGTCACGTGTCGCAGTCGTAGGATCGTGATCCAACGGCTTAGATCATCCCCCTCAGTCAATCCTTCGATTTCTCCTGATCGCAAGATAAGTTTAGAGTTAGAGAATCTGAGATGATGACAGAGAGAGTGTGTTAGAGAGAGAGAGAGAGAGAGAGAGAGAGAGATAGAGTGAGCGAGAAGGGGGGGGGGAGAGAGAGAGATCCTGCGGCATCCGGATCTCCTCTCCTCTCTTCTCACGTCCCCCATGTCTCTCTTTCTCTAACTCTCTTCCCCTCGCGGCTAGTCGGCATTAAAAAAGTGCACTGTTTTTATACGCAAATGCCAGGGATGAGAGAGCAATGTCAATGAAAGACGAAGAAGACCATGAAGAGAGATCAGCTCCGCAAACATGAGCATCGGAAAGCTCACTGCCATGGCATGCGACGTTCCAATGGAGAGCCTGGCGAGGACTCTCGACCGCTGCAAATCCATGCAAGAGCTAAAGCAGATCCTCGCCCGCATCGCGGTCTTCGGTCTTCTCCACGACAGCTTCCTCGTCTCCAAGCTCCTCCTCTTCTCCGCTGTATCGGACGTCGGCGACATCGACTACTCTTGCAAGATCTTCCGCTGCCTGCCTTGCCCGAGTGCCTTCGTCTGGAACACTCTCATCAGGGGCTTCTCCAAAGGCCCGAACCCAAATCGCGCCATCTCTCTGTACGTGGAGATGCTGCGAGGAAGAACTTCTCCGGACAATCTCACCTTCCCTTTTCTGGCCAGAGCCTGCGCTCGGATCTCCTCTCTCCGCCTCGGCTCCGCCTTCCACGCTCAAGCTGCTTCCCGCGGTCTCAGCGCCGACGTCTACATCCAGAACTCGCTCCTCCACATGTACTCGTCCTGCAGAGCAATTGGCATCGCCCGGAAGATGTTTGAGGAAATAGCCCAGCCGAATACCGTCTCATGGAACTCCATGCTGGATGGGTACGCCAAGTGTGGGGACATGGAAACTGCTCGCCAGGTGTTCGAGAAAATGCCGCATAGAGATGTAGTCTCTTGGAGCGCGCTGATTGACGGGTACGTGAAGGCAGGCGAGTATGCTGAAGCATTAGCGTGCTTTGATAGAATGAGAGCCAGCAGGGTATTGCCGAATGCAGTGACGATGGTGAGCATTCTCTGCGCCTGCGCCCATCTCGGAGCTCTCGACCATGGCAGGAAAATGCACGAGCTTATCATGGAAAAGAAGCTTCCTCTTAGCCTGCCAGTGGCCACTTCCCTGGTTGACATGTATGCCAAGTGCGGTGCCGTAGCTGAAGCACTCGCTGTGTTCCTTGCTGTGCCAGCAAGGAAATCAGACGTGCTCCTCTGGAATGCCATGATTGGAGGCTTGGCGCTACATGGGCTCACTGATCAAGCACTCCATCTCTTCACAGAGATGACTGAAGTGGGAGTGAAGCCAGATGAAATCACTTATCTCGGATTACTCAGTGCATGCGCTCATGGGGGCTTAGTCGAGAAGGCCTGGAACTTCTTCAGATCTCTTCCTGCTCCGCAGATTGAGCATTATGCTTGCATGGTGGATGTTCTTGGGAGATCTGGTCACATCAAGGAGGCAGTGAGCTTTGTGGAATCCATGGTGATGGAGCCAAGCGCTGCTGTTCTCGGGGCTCTGTTAAGTGGCTGCTTGAATCATGGATGGGTGGAAATGGGGGAAGCTGTGGGAAAGAAGCTAATAGAGATGGAGCCAGAGCATGATGGGAGATATGTCGGTCTGTCCAATGTCTATGCCACTGGGAGAAAATGGGGTGAAGCAAGGAGCATGAGGAAAACCATGGAGATGAAGGGCATCAAGAAGGCGCCTGGTTTCAGCTCTTTGGAGGTCGATGGCATTGTTCATGGATTCACTGCTCATGATCGAAGCCAGGATCTCTCTTTTGAGATTTATAATCTTCTGCGCATCTTGGTGAAGCAAATGAAGGCAGAGCTGGAGTCGTCAATCTCTGTGGATCATAATGTTGAACAATGGGTAGCATGAAAAGAGAAACTTCACCTATAGCAAGCACATGAGCATGTTTCAGCAGAGAAGCGGTGGTAATGGTTACAGTCCCTCATGATGATCTCCCTGCCATAGACGCTTTGTACCTGCTTCATGAAATGATGTCAGCCTGAACAGATTCTGAGATTCTTCACAATACTAATGGTTTCTCCCAATTTGATGTCCAGTAGAGCGAAAGCCACCGCAAGTTTCTCGCAATTGAAAAATAGCGAGCTCTCCTTCTCTTCCACTTCTGGATTGAACATCACTTGCTCTGTGCATGGATAGTACCCAGCTTTGATTATCAGCCATCAAGAGAACTCCGAAAGCTGCTCTTGAGGCATCAGCTTGGGGATGCGACCTATCATCAGTGACAACCTGTAGCACAATCCCTTCAATCTCATGCCTGGGGATTTGATCGTGCGTCTGGCCTCCATCAGCTGCCTCACTCTGCTTGATTCGATGTATCTTCTTGCCATCCCATATGTGTTCGATAGCACCGCATAACTGTTGATTGAAATCAGCTCAAACAGAATGATAAATTGATGCTGAAGATGATGATGGAGATGCTGATAATGATCAAGATGGATTTACCAGCCACTGTGATTGGGTCGAGGCTTGAGAAGATTGGTTCCTGTAGCTTCAGTAAGATGGACATTGCCATGGATCCTGCACCCGCCGAGGCAGGGACTCCAGGCACAGGGATTGGGCGCCATAGGCACATTGTTGATCACTTCCAGAGCCTCTTCCAGTTATCCAGCTCAAGGAAGCGGATCCATTAGGCATCTGAATGCTCCACCTGGTGCTCGATCTTGGAAGCCATTTCCGTGGAGTTGAGCAGCTCTCGGCTCTTTTCCACCATGCCGGAATGGCGGCCTGCACTGAGAGCAGAAGTAAAAGTTATATGTCATCCGGTGAGGACTTCTATGGCACATTTCATCTAATAATTGGATTACTTTGTGGGCCTGCCCATGCATGTCCATGCGGGCGATGACTGTGTTCCATGCAAGGACGTTCTTGGGCTCGAGAGATATGAAAATCCTTTTAGAGGAATCAATGTCCCTGCACTTGCCATACTTTTCGACGAGAGCGATGCCAAGTATGGTGTTGATTTCAACGGCACGGTCTTTCTTGTAGCAGTGGATGGCCTTTCCCTGATCCATAGCTCCCGATTGGTGCTTGTGAACAGTTTTATGGCCCGCTGCAGGTATACGCTCGTAGGAAGCACAAACGGACTGACCCAACGACCACGGGCTGGGCCTAAGAAACATCTCCAGGGGTGAGTGCAAAGGGGGGAAACGGTGCATTCGAGAGGATAGGAAAAGATTTGTAAGCATATTTCTCTCTCAGCCCTAACCCTGCTCTCAGCTTCATTCTTGATCCTAACCCTCACTCGCCCGACCTCATCCCCAGGTGAGCAGTCGGTGTCTTCAGTCTGGTTGCGAGACCCGTTTGGCGGCTCTTGCTCTTTCTCTCTATCTCCTTCCTTACCTTACTCCCCTGTCCTGTCTGAAACTCTCTGAGATCGGATCTTTAGGTATCTTGAGTGAATCCAAATTTGGCGTTTATAATTACATCAGTAGATGTGAGCAATTGTATCAACTTTGGTATCGGAGCTTCAGCAGACCGGCTCGATGGCAGAGTTATAGACTGAGTTTGTCAGATTGGCGGGCAGCATGCCAGAGATGATAAGTAGCGCATTCATGCAATCATCCCATTTGGCTCTCGCTTCCGGGATTTGCATGGAGATTCAAAAAGATCCAGCATCCACACCCCGTGAGCCATGTAAACCTGTTCGTCGGGCAGTAGCTGGCGGAAAGAGATGTTGAGGGTCTGAAACAGGAACAACCACGTCGTACTCAGCCCCCTTCGACCGGAGGCCAGTCCAACACAATAGCAAATGTCAAGGGCAATGCTTCTATTTCGCAGACATACTGACGAGGAGCTTTTGGACCGCCGGGCCAGATTGTGCAACGACAAGTGAGCACAGGTGATGGTTCCGACCTCGTGCCAGGTTGATGACTCACCTCCCGAGTCTGGAATTTGTGTTGGATACGCTGTTCGCGGCTCATGAAAACCCTTAGGAACTTGAAAACGCTATATTGCACTTGAAAACGCTTAGAAACTCTTGAAGATGGTAGAGAATTATAGAGCATTCCAAAACACTCTCAAACACGCCTATTTGCAAGCAAACAAAGCAAAAAACGCCAAGGAATCAAAATTTCTAAGTACACGCGCGTGCCTGGTGGCATTGCCTCGGCCATTACTGTGCACCTGACGAGGGCCCTGCCGAGCGTGCGACAACTACACGCGCCAGGTGCTCCGCCCCGCACGCCACGGCAGTGCTGGCCCTGCCAGCATTGCCTATGCAGAGAGAATCATCCCCTTCGTACGCATATGTCCTGGGAGTTTCGTTCAGAGGCTTGCTGAAAATGGAAGGACAAATTCAGGAATGGGAGGTACTGGTTTTGGTCGACGGGGACGCCTACCGTAATTTCATTCCTAGGAGCTTAATGACAGATCTAGGGTGGCGGTGGTAACAAGGCACTCGCTCGGATGAGGTTATGCTCGGGGACGGGTTCCTGAGAGAGAATGAATCCAGGCAGCTCGGATGAACGCGGAAGAGATTAATCCGAAAAAACCAATCTTACGGCGCAATAGAGAATGTTACAGACTTGAGCTCGTCACCAATGTGATGTCCTCGAGATTCTATGCTTTTCTGGGTGTAATAAGCTAGAGAAGCTCCAATAACGCCAGCGCAAGTGGGAAATCAACAGCAAGTGGCGCGAGAAGGGGAGATGGAAGATAAAGAAGAGTGAAGAGAGAAGACTGAAAGGAGCAGCTGTATCACCAGTGTTTGTCATACCAACAGTGTTTTAGGCTTTATTTTCGTTTTATCCCGTGTTTTTAAAGTTAGCCTAGTTTATCCCCAATTTGTCAAATCAGCCCGGTATATCCCGTGTTTGTCACATCAAGCCCAGTGTGCTGTCGTGGACGGCCACGTCGGCGTGGAATCCACGTCGGACGCCACATCATCGCGGGAAGACATTCTGTTGGAGAGTTTCTCTCTCCATACTCTCTGAAATCGGAAAGAGATTTCGCGTAAACTCGCGTCTCTCTTGCTCGGTCGCTCTCTCTCTCTCTTTTTTCCCCCGTGTGTGTCTCTCTTGCTTGGTCGCTCTCTCCCTCGCTCTCTCTCTCGTTTTTCCCCCGTGTGTGTCTCTCTCTGTGCTCATCTCTTTCTCAGTCTCTTTCTCTCTCTTGCTCAGTTTCTCTTTCTCTTTCTCACTCTCGTTTCTCTCTTGCTCAATCGCTCTCTCCTTCTCTCTTTCTCGGGCTCTCTCCTTCACTCTCTCCCCGTTTCTCTCTTGCCCAGTTGATATCTCTTTCTCACCTTTCTCTGCGTTTTTCTCTCTTGTTCAGTCGCTCCCTCTTGTGTACTTTTTTTCTGTGTCTCTCTCTTGCTCTCTATCCTTCTCAGTCTGTCTCCCTGGTCTCTCTCTCTCTTTCTCTCTCTCTCTCTCTAACTCGCACATATCTAATCCACGTCACTCTCTCATCCGGCTTTCCTCCCCTCCTACAGCACGTGTTCGAGTACTTCACCGAGAGAACCCCACGATCCCATTTCGAGCATCGCGAGACTTCGCTTCTGTGGAACTACAAATACGCAGGTAACAAAATTCCTATTTGGGAAAATTCAATAAAATAATTAAGTTATGTCAATTGAATAATCCTTTGTAAAAGATGTGGAGTTTGGGAGGCTCCAAGCGAGGGACATGCTGCAGCATCTCTGGACCGGTCCAATCTCCAACACTGCCGTTGAAGTCGTCCAGGGCAGCCGCTCTGTCGAAGTCCGCTCTGTTGGCGTCACCAAGGTTAACCTAATAACCACCTCTCTCTGCCTCTCTCATTTTGATATTATTTATTTTAGCTGTCTCCGTATTTTTCTGATCATTTGGGTTCTTCATTTTCTGCATTATCATCATCATTATCACCTTTATCATCTCGGAAAATCATGATGATCTTTGTCATTGTGCTTTTTTATCTGGGTGTTTCTTTTTTTTTTTGACAATAAAAAAAAATATAGTTCTTGACAAGATGGAGAGTAAATGAAACAGACGTAACTCTATCTCTCTCTCTCCTTCTTTCTCGCTCTAGCCCGCTTGGTTCTTCCTCACCAGTTCTTGAAAAAAGTGAACGACCTCTTCAGCAGAATCTAGAGAGTATCGCGCACTGGAGCACTTCCTCCCGACCGCGCAGGAGAAGTAATTCTCCCCGTTCAAGTCCAGCACCGACGAACCTTCTTGGCAGATCATCCCCTCGTTGAACACCCCCGCGGGCACCGCTTTCTCGGCCTTCGCCGCGCTGCCGTTCTTGGAGGACGATCGCCGCTCGCCGGAGGATCTCAGCATTTTCTCCGCCGGGAGCTCTAGCTCGAAGAAGGTGTAGATATCTTCGTCTGAGAAGGGTTGATGGGAAATTGAGGGGCATATTAAAAATTTGAAGTTTTGGGGGGAATATTTAAGAAGATCGTACTTTGCCGAGAAAATGACCGACGCAAAGGACGTAGTCGATGGGGGTGACCATGCTCTTGCCATGGACAATTTCTCCCAGTATTCGCTCGATCGCCGTGCCCTGCATTCATGAGAGATTTGTTGTTAAAATAAAATAGAAAGAGAGATGGGAAAAACTGAAAGGAGAATAGGAAGATCCAGGTAAGTCCCCGCATGACGATGATGATGAAAATGATAAAGGAAAATGAAGAAAAAGATGAGGGAGATACGGCTAAAAAGAATAGGCACTCGGATAAAGAATTTTCCAGATGATGGCGATGATGATCATGATTTACCCAGATGATAAAGGCAATGATGAAATAAAAATACCTACATGATTAAGGTTGTGATACCGCTAAAAATAAGCACCCAGATTAAGAAGTTCACAGTAGGGGATTATGGTTTACCCAAATGATAAAGGTGATGGTAGTGATCGATGATGATATGATGACATGATGACGAAGAAAAATAAGTAACCAAATGATTAAGATGATATGAGAGATACGACTAAAAAGTAAGCACCGGATAAAGAAGTTCCAAGATGATGACGATGATGACGATGGTAGTGATTGTTGATGACAACTATGACAAGGATGATGAAGAAAAAGAAGTACCCACATAATTAAGAAGATTAAATGAAACAGTTTTCTTTTAGAAACACCCGGATAAAAAGCACAATGACGAAGATCATCATGATTTTTCCGAGATGATAAAGGTGATAATGATGATGATAATGCAGAAAATGAAGAACCCAAATGATCGAAAAAAATACGGAGACAGCTAAAATAAATAATATCAAAATGAGAGAGGCAGAGAGGTGGTTATTAGGTTAACCTTGGTGACGCCAACGGAGCGGACTTCGACGGAGCGGCTGCCCTGGGACGACTTCAACTGGCAGTGTTGGAGATTGGACCGGTCCCGGAGATGCTGCAGCATGTCCCTCGCTTGGAGCCTCCCAAACTCCACATCTTTTTACAAAGGATTATT
Organism: Lemna minuta; assembly: GCA_024174645.1. Taxonomy (NCBI): domain Eukaryota; kingdom Viridiplantae; phylum Streptophyta; class Magnoliopsida; order Alismatales; family Araceae; genus Lemna; species Lemna minuta. Next base: position 2,825,859 of record CM044112.1, read on the forward strand.
CAATTGACATAACTTAATTATTTTTATTGAATTTTTCCCAAATAGGAATTTTGTTACCTGCGTATTTGTAGTTCCACGAAGCGAAGTCTCGCGATGCTCGAAATGGGATCGTGGGGTTCTCTCGGTGAAGTACTCGAACACGTGCTGTAGGAGGGAGGAAAGCCGGATGAGAGAGTGACGTGGATTAGATATGTGCGAGTTAGAGAGAGAGAGAGAAAGAGAGAGAGAGACCAGGGAGACAGACTGAGAAGGATAGAGAGCAAGAGAGAGACACAGAAAAAAAGTACACAAGAGGGAGCGACTGAACAAGAGAGAAAAACGCAGAGAAAGGTGAGAAAGAGATATCAACTGGGCAAGAGAGAAACGGGGAGAGAGTGAAGGAGAGAGCCCGAGAAAGAGAGAAGGAGAGAGCGATTGAGCAAGAGAGAAACGAGAGTGAGAAAGAGAAAGAGAAACTGAGCAAGAGAGAGAAAGAGACTGAGAAAGAGATGAGCAGAGAGAGAGAAAGAGATTGAGAAAGAGATGAGCACAGAGAGAGACACACACGGGGGAAAAACGAGAGAGAGAGCGAGGGAGAAAGCGACCGAGCAAGAGAGACACACACGGGGGAAAAAAGAGAGAGAGAGAGCAAGGGAGAGAGCGACCGAGCAAGAGAGACGCGAGTTCACGCGAAATCTCTTTTCGATTTCAGAGAGTATGGAGAGAGAAACTCTCCAACAGAATGTCTTCCCGCGATGATGTGGCGTCCGACGTGGATTCCACGCCGACGTGGCCGTCCACGACAGCACACTGGGCTTGATGTGACAAACACGGGATATACCGGGCTGATTTGACAAATTGGGGATAAACTAGGCTAACTTTAAAAACACGGGATAAAACGAAAATAAAGCCCAAAACACGGGATAAATGGGGCGATTAGCCCATTTTATATATGAGTAATGGCTCATGTGTTTCAGGCATTTCCCCTTTAGCAGGTTGATGAGTCTACACCCCTTTCCCGCATCCGCGCAGGCCAACAGTTCCCTATCAAGGGCAATACAACATCTCCGAGGTTGGAGGTAGCGGTACCCGATTTGTCATGAACATGCTATTCTCGAAGAAGATGCGGACTCCAAAGAAGATGCTATTCTCGCGCTCTAGGACTCGCCTTCTTTTCTCTCCCTACAGTTCAACCTCAGCTTCTCCATAATCTTTATGAGTTCTTGACTTCATAACCGGGCCCGCTCGCTCTCCTAACAAAGAGATGAATTGGCGACACTTTGATAAAAAAATTTTGACCTGTCCCCTCATCAACAGTAGAAGAAACGCCATCGGGATCTTCAAGCAACACTAGACATGTGTTATATACCACCCACGAATCAGAAGAGGGATGACGCTGGAAGTCCAAATTTCCACGAGCATTTGACCAGTCTCTCTCTTTCCCCAAATCACTCTATGAATCACAAAATCACACTGCAAGCAGGCGCTTTTCCAGATTTTTCTGGGAACCTTGTGACCTTCTTGAAATGTCATTTGAGGAATGCCGTTTTAAGAGATTTCTAGATGCTCTCTCTCACACAAACTTACTAGTTTATTCTAGATAATTCTTCTCATATCCATTTAAGCGTAGTGAGGCCCTTATTGTAAATGAACTTCCAGCAATGAAGTTTAGAGGGCTAGTTGCTTAGAAATTCTTTTGCCTCAAGTCAGAGAAGGTTAAGTTCTTAACCTTGAAAGAGTCTTGGTGTTTACACATGTCCTTATCATAACTCAAGTTTGCATAAAAATGAGCAAGAACATCTGGTGTAGGAGCAGCTAACAATAGGGATAAACTGCTCGTCGTCCAGCCCATATACTAGCCCCTCGCTCAAGGCAAAGAAGAGAGATAACGGGTGGCATATTTGCGTGGATTACCCATCATTGAACAGGCTAACCATTCCAAATCACTTTCCAATTCTGATCGTGGATTAACTGTGAGAAGAATTTCATGGTTTGTATGTCTTCTCAAAATTGGATCTAAAATCAAGATACCACAAGATTCCAATGCACAAAGGTGACATAGAGAAGACAGATATCTGCATGAACCAATGCCATTATGTATATGAATATGATTTCAAGCTCTCATGAGTATGATTTTTCAGCCGTGGCTTCATAAATTTCTTCTCATTTTTTATGATATTCTTATCTACAACAAGTCACTTGAGGAACATATGGACCATCTGCATCTCATTCACAAGTTCCTTGAGGAGAATCAGCTCCATGCGAATAGCAGGAAGAGTTTTTTCTTACAAAGCCAACATGTGTATTTGAGTTATTGGATTTAAAGATAGGTTAAGTTGCCAGCCCGTTGGGTGCCAAGTTACACCACATACTCTAAGAGATATAGAATATATAAAAACTTCCCTATGAAACCTTTCCATCATCAGTTACTATGTATATATAATCATTCATCTGCATGAGACTCATGAATAACTTAGATTATAGTCAACCGTCAAATCTTAATCAGTCACTCAAGTTATTACTAATGTGTGTAGGAAATTCTCATGAACTCCTCCTCTGATATTTTCATTACCTTAGCAAAGGATTTTATTGGATCTCATTCCTTGAGTCAATCTCCTCAAATACTAAGGGTAGATGATCCCATATTGATCACACAATCATCTTCGAGGACTTCATATTGTATCCAATATTTGACATTTTAGAGATCTCGTGGTTACGGATTCGTAAGTCATAATCAAAACACGGTGATCCATTCAAAAGATGTCTTTTGTGTCTTAATTCAAAGGTCCACACATAGACAACCATGACATGAATATATCTAATTGATAGTTAGGTATAATACCATTCAAGGATTCATATGGATCAATTCAATGAACTCTTTCCCGAAAGAGCACATACTATCTGATGGGCTCAAAGTCGTCGTGTGTTTAAGCACTACAAATTTACTATTTATATTCGAGAAAACTAAGTCCGGATAGAGATAATAAAGGTGTATAGCTTTCTAGGTCGATCCACAGGGACTTTAGGGCAAGAGAATGTCAATGTAGGCGGTAAGGAAGGAGATTGGCATAGAATTAAGTCATGTCAATAAGGAAGACAATTAGAAGATATGAAAAATAGAGGAATATTAAAGTTTAGATAAGACTTAGGAAAGATGATGTGTGATAAGATGTAATAAATATAAAAAAATGGGGAAAAGGGGAATTAGAGGAAAGATGGGGAGAGTAAAGATCTAGATATGGAACATTTTTAAGGAAAATGAATAGAGATAATTAGTGAGGAAATAGATGAATAGAAAGGGCTAAAGAGTGGGGCTGAGAGGGATTAGAAAGAGAGACTTAAATATAGAATGAGAGAGAAAGAACAGAATTAGATAGAGGAACGTGATGAGAGAGAGAGTGGGATTAGGGAGTTAATGTAAAGTATGAGAGAGAAAAGAGAGAGAAAAGAGAAAGGGAAGTGCAATGGCGATATCGGAGGAAATTAGGAGAGAGAAGCAAGATTGCAGCATTAAAGGGGAATTAGGAGATGGGATTGACGGTGAAGAGGAAAAGAGAGAGGATGAATCGCAAAATTAAAGAAGAATTAATTCTATTTGCGGCGACTGAGAATAGAGGGGAGAGAAACGCAGAGAAAACGGAAGAGAAATCAAGGGAGATTGATGGGGAGAGAGAGCGTTGGAGAGAACTCGGATCGGCAGGGAAGAATGAGATCGCGAGAGGGAAATTTCGGGGAAGATCGAGAGAGCGAGAGAGATAGAAAACGACAATTCGGGGGGAGATGGGATTTTCCAGATGAAGAAGAGGGAGAGAGAGGCAGACGAGAGAGAGAAGCAAAATGGATACGGTGTCGTCGTGTAAGCGAAATGTGAAGACGTGAGAAAGTGAGAGAGACCGTGTGGGGGAGAGAGAGAGAGAGATAACGCGAGGAGGGAGAAATCACGATTACGAGAGAGAGGATGATAGAAGAGAGGACGATCGAACGAGAGAGAGAAGGAGAAATTTTGGGGAAGATAAAGAAAGAAAGAGAGAGGGAAAGAAAAACTGAGGGAGAGCAAGAAAGCCAGAGGGTGAAAGAGAAGAATGAGCGGGGAGATGGAGAAGATGGTGTGCAAGAAAGAGATGTCGCGGCAGAACAAAAGAAAGAGAGAAATCGGGAGAGTTCAGAAGAGAGAGAGTGAGTACGGGAGATATCCGGAGGAAAGAAGAGAAAAGAAAGATCGCTAGAGAGAGTAAGAGAAGAAATAGAAGAGACTAAGAGGAAGATGCGGCAAAGAGCGAAGAATCGGAAAGTTGGACGTTATGGAGGAAATGGCGGAAGAGTGAGAGCGAGAGAATGAGGAGGAGAGCAAGAGAGGAACCGAAAAGAGAAAGAATCGGAAGAAAGAGGGAGATAAGGACGATTGGGAGAGCGAAACTTGAGAAAGAGAAAATCGCAAGTGAGAGAGAGAGATCGCGAAAAAATTTAACTTGAGATGCAGAGGGATCAGGAGGAAGAAGGAGAATGCCGAGAAAGATCGAGACGGATCGAGGGAAGAAGTAGAAACTGGAGAGGATGCTACGATCGGAATCGGTAGAGAATGTGGAAGAGAGGAGAGAATGAAAAACAACAACATCAATAACTTCAGAATATTCACCGCCTTTCCCCGACGGGAAGGACGCTAGCCAACAAAAAGCAAATTACAAGAACCCTAAAAGAGAAAAATTGCCGCGAAGGAGGAAGAAGCAGTAACCTAAAAAAGAAGAAGCGCCAAAAAAAAAGGGAAGAAGTCCTTCCGAGAGAGCTTCTATCCTTTTTATGCTCCCGATTCTTCACTTCGGGTGGGCTCATATTTCCTTTGACTGGGCTTGCAATTGCTTGCCTTGGACAGCCCATTAATCACTTCCATTTGTGAGGATCTTGATGCCCTTCCTCTTGTATAGTTCCTGAAAATCAGAAAAGCAAAAGGCTTGTAGAAAAAACTCTTTTTGATGCACTAGTAGTGTACAACATCAAGTGATGAAGTGGTAGAGGAGATGGTCTATTCAGAGTTTAATGAAGTTAATTAAGAGCAATAAATGGGTGGTTATAATTACATTTCATGTTCTTATCACTATCTATCTTAGTGCCTCTATGATAACATGCAATTTATCCATATAATTATATGATTATTAATGCAAATTTAGGCATAAAACATTACATTTTTATGCATGTTATCATACTTTGACCGTATATCTATCATTTCATACATTTTTAAGTTATAACCTCAAAATGTATTATTTTAGGGATAATTATGTATAATTAAATAATATATTTTACAGTTGATTATTCTCATCTATATTTGAGATTATAATTAAGTTTTAATTTTAAATAATAAGATAAAATACTTTTTATATACTCATTTATTTTTCTAAGTTTTATTTTCTTAGAGAAATGAGTATATTTTTTAAATAAAAATTAATTCTCTTGTTATTTATTAAATGATAGATATTTAATTTGTGATCTAAAAAAATTGGATTTAATTTGGAGTTGTATCTAGAAAGTTATAAATTTTCTATTTTTTTGGTATTTTTTTTTATTTTTTCTTAATTTTTTTTCAGAATTTAATTTTTGGATTTATTTAGATTTTAAAATTAAAAAAATATTTTTATAGCTTACGGTGATGTGGCGGGAGCGATTATGTGTCACCACGTGACGACATATGTACACGCCACGTGGCACACACATGTGCATGTGTACGTTTGTGCGTGTGTGTGCTCATGTGTGCGCGTGTGGGCACGAGTATAATTAGTGGGTTAAGCATCCATTAAGGATTTTCGCTAACCAATTATATACACTTTGTTTATATACCCATTTGATTGCATTTATTTTTCATGTGGGACTATTGTTCTGTTTATTTTTATGCAAGTGATATATCGCGAGATGAAGCATTTGATAAACACGAAAAGAAGCGATTTAATCTCAACCTCTCATTTTTCGCTTAAGTGAAGGGGGTATGTTGCAATATCTGAGTGGACGATAATTTATTTTATGAAACAGATCAATCTTGACTATTTAACTGAGGAGTTATAACATCTAGGATTTAAAGAGCCATCTAAGAATGTGAAACGTCGATTCATGATCGGACGGACAAGATCTCGCAATGCTCTGTCTTCACGCAATCACATGGTGCGATCCTAATGCTCCGATGAAGATTCGACGGCTATAACTTAACCATAACAGTTTGCCTCTTTGGATTCCATCGCGACCGTTGATCTCAACCAGGAGAAGATTCGACGGTCACGTCTAATTTTAAAACATTATAAATTCTCTCTCTTTGATCGGAAATGTATTCTTAAATGTTTCAAGCTATCAAACTGTTTAGACATCTCAATCCTTGAATCTCTTGATTTCTTCCTCTTTTAGATAATTTTCGCATCCATGGAGTGCTTAAAATCAAGGTTTTGTTAAAAGAGTAGGGAGAAATTGCCTCTTGAATGCCAAATTTCTTCTTTAAAATCAAGGAATGAAAAGCCCTTGATCCGAAAATCAATTAGATCAATTCAAGTGAGAATTCAGGTTAGATTATATGTTTTCCTCATAATCTTTCTTCATGTATCATTATCTTTCAATTAAAAATCGTAGATTAGGTTAATTTTAGATTTTATTTTTAGCTTTCTCTCTCTTCGTGTTTGGAAATTCTACCTAATTTTTGGTCTTTGATTTCTCCGCGAATCTTGATCCAAATCGAGTGATTTTTTATTCGATGGATTCATCTTTGAGTTTCTCTTTCTAAAATTTCTAAAATCTCTAATTACTCACCTCAATTCCTCCTATGATTTTTATCAAATTTTAACAAGACTTTGAAAATACCTTAATTCTTCATAGATTTGACTCTTATTCACCACTATACTCTTAAATTCTTGATTTTAATTTTAAATTAGTGAGTTTATAATTTTTTTGACACGATTTTGTGTGTTTTTAACGACTTCGCGGATTCGTTTTGTCACTCTACAGTGATAGCTACAAGATCAATCATTCTCATCATATGAGTTGGATTAGATAGCGCTATTCTTTTAAGATAATTTGATGTCCTTCTTGAGTTTTTTTGAATAAGAATAGTCAAAACATATGTTTCAAGATAACGATATATGGATTATGACCTCATCATAATTTACCTAGTCATAGAACATGTTCATAGAATTCATTACAATCACAATAAAATAATAATAATGAATAAAATTTCATTTCAGTGATAGTATGATAATAAAATTTCATTTGGTTAAAGGCTATATACTATTCATTAAAAGAGACACATACTAAAATATTCCTTCAACCATGAAAGAACTAAACAATCCTTTTAAATATTTTGAGGTAATTAAGCATAAACCCTACGACACTAAGATAGAATTGATATAATGCTGCTATCCTTTAACATGCATAAACAAAAGTCAAATCAAGATTAGTACTTAAAGTCATTATCTAGATACACACACAAATAAATACTCATAGGTAGATAAATATATTTTTTCCTTAGATTAATTTTATTGAGGGAGAATTATAGAGAGAAAGATATAAGAATAAAATGAGTGGAGAAACTCAAAGAAAATGAGAGAGGAGAGATGGGAGATTCTAACACTCGAGGACACTTCAGAGAAGAAAAAAAAAGAACTTCAACTATGTTAGAATTGGGAGGAGAATTTAATGTACAATGAGATTCAAAACACATGTGCTATCTTATAGCCCTTGATTCACCTTCTAGCACAACCTAAAATAGTAACTATCCATGGGCCATCACAAGATCCCTTGCCAAGCTAGTTATTTCAATACCATTGTAACTTGGCAAATCGATAGTCTAGATAAAAACACAAGAAAGTCATAAAAGAGAGAATGAAAACACTTCGGCATTTCTTCGAATGCTCGATAATTTTTTTTGATGGAGTGATCATCACAAGATCAAATCAGAGCACTTTCCTCCTTAAGCTTGAAGATGATTTCCAACATAATATATGTTGGCAAGATCGCTTAATTAAGTAAATTTCACCCATTCTAGTGACTTTGTATGGACATCTGCACATTTCATCTCTATTGCAGTGTGTTTCATGTCCACCTCATGTTATTTGACATAAATCATATATGTTTTAAACTAATTGAATCTTCATATTAGACATGTATATGTTAAGAATGGTTTTGGAAAGTCGAGTTCTTTGCAAGCTCAATTTCTGATTTATTTTCTACATAAATATTTATAGGCTTGAAATCTTGCCAAGTCAATTCCTTGATATGGCTAGTCAACTAGAGTCCTTGAGATTCTAGTAGAGTAAGAGAAACATACTTCTTCTGCAGGAAGGGAAAAAAATAATATTTTGTTTACGAGAAACCCAAGTCACCACATTTTCTTCTAGGAAGAAAAATACATTGAATGTGCTCTTCCCATTATAAACATCTCCTCCAACATAATCATTATAACTATATCCAATCAAATGAAAGTTTTGTACCTTAGCCAAAAATCAAATGTGCCCTTCATTTACCTCAAGAGAAGCTTAAAAATCTTCATGTATTAAATTGTAGGATTCTCCATGTGGCAACTAAGAAAACACTCACTATGCATCAAACTGGGTCTTTCTGGTGAGAGATACATCAAAGACCCTATTAAATTCTTGTAGGTACAACAATTCACACATTCTTCATCTTATTTTTTTATTGAAACATGCTCTTACTTTAAGGGGTGATTGAGTAGAAGTGCTTTTTGGTATATAGTACTCCTTAAGGATTTTCAGTGCAAAGGCTCTAAGTTAGGATGATCTCACCTCTATCTAGAACTATTGAATCACCAAAAAAGAGTTAAGAAGACTTAGATCAGTGATTTTCACATCAATACTCTTGGTTATCATCATGTCATCTATGTAAACACCCACTAAAATGTGAAATTTTTAGGGATCCAATACTCGGTAGGCTATCAAAATTTCAATCAAAACATTGAACAATATTCGGATATATTAAATTGGACATTCAAAATTTCAAGATACCAAGAAATGATGACCCTATCATCTAGTAGAGATCCATACTTATAGGATTTACTTGAAGGCATTCTTGAAGATATTTACATGTCTAGCTTCTAGCAATATCCATATGATTTCTTGACATTTGAGTCCCCTCTTCAACACTCTTCACTAAGAGAGAAAGAGAAGAAATGAAAGATTTTTTATAAGGCTTGCATGAAACCTTAAGTTGTGGTCTTTCTCCCCATATTTTTAGATATCATGTATGTGAAATTTTCACATAAACCCTCATGATTATGTATATGTTCACCAATATCCATGACCTTATCTATGTGACCCTCTAGTTCCACATATCTCGCTAGTTAATAAATCTATAGACCCAATGAAACCTTATTGCTCCACCTTATTAATTATCTATATCAACATATAGATTATTTAATTGAGTATTGATTTAACCCAATTGACACATTGAGTTGCCAGCTCGTTGGGTGCCAAGCTACACCACCTGCACGAGGAGATATGAAGTATATGAGAATTTCCATGTAAAACATTCCCATCATTGGTTACCTTTTACGTATAATCCTTTGTTCGTGTGAAACTTAGAAATGACTTAGGATATGGTTAAATTTGAAACCATAATTGGTCACTCAATCTAGTACTAATGTGTGGAGGAAATTAATGAACTCGATCACATGCATTTTTCCATCGTTGTTGTGCTTCAATTTTATGTAATAAAATATAGTTCCTTACTTAGTATAGTATTAGCAAGGGTCGAATCTATAAGCAGCTCAAATAATGAGGTTAGACATTCAAAAGAAAGATGAAATCAAGGGAATATGCATGAGTGCAAATGGAGCAGGTGGAGGTGAGTGTGAGTAATAATTTTGAGTTTCTTTTATAGTCAAGATAGAAATTAGAATCTAAAATAAAAATTCAGCTAAGGAGAGATGAAGTGAGAATAAAAAAATATAAGGAGATAAAATATGATTGGAGAGAGAGATGGATCTATTGGCAGTGATGGAAAGAAGGAGATATGCATGTGTGCGGTGATGTCAAAGCTACTGCATTAAAATAATAAGAAAAAAATAAAAATAAAACACACATATACAGTTTATGGAGATGTTTACTAGTCAAAATCCAATCAAATGTCGCACAAACCCTGTTGGTATGCACATCCTAGGTTGGGTGATGCTAGATCCGCTCTGATCATGATCTTCGCTTGGTTCCATCTCCATGATAAATAATGCTCCTCCTTGGGCCTTGACCTCCTATCTCTTTCCTTCTAGTAGCCACTTCTTTCATAAAAATAAGGTTGACTTGGTGTTCAAATTTGGTGGAGAGTTATTTCCTCCTCCCTCTCATCGTCATTCATATCCGTGCTTTTCTACTCGCGAGCATATCTCCTTGCATCCATGTAACTCATAAAAAATGTGAGAATTGAACCCCTTGAATTTAAGAGAGTCAAATAAGGCTAGTATTATGGTATAAGCAATTGAAAAGAATGATGTATGATAGAACATATTCATTTTTTTACCTAATTAGAACTAAATAGCTGCAAGTTATATGAGTGGAATGAAATGATGAATGTAAAAATATCTTAAAAAACATGATAATGTGTATTATTTTAGCAAGAATTATGCATTAAAATCCATTGATAATGATGAAAATGAATGCCCCAATGACACCTCATCAGAAATCATCAGGAACACCTTGGATATTTCTATCACCATTGCTAAGAATTTCATCGCATCTCATTCTTTGAGTCAATCTCCTCAAATACACAACTGAAACTTAAATCAACCTGATTGATAGTTAGGTATAATAACATTCAGGGATTTATACTGATGCATTCAATAAACTCTTTCTCCATAGTGCACCTACTATCTATCATTGGTCTCTCCACATCGATGGCCACAAGATTAGCCATACTCATCATATGAGTTAGATTAGATAATGCTATTTTCCAGATAATTTGATATCCTTCTCGATTATCTCATGAATACTAATGTTTAGAATATATGTTTAAAGATTAATAATTTATATATTATGATCTCACCATAATTTACTCAGTCATTGTATATGCACATGGACTTCATTGCAAATATCACACAAGAGCGACAATGAATAAATTTCATTTCAATGTATATGAGATAGATAGAAGTATGATTTGGCTTTTAGGTCATATAATATCCATCAATAACCCCCATTTGTGGGGTGGCTTGATGACCTACAAGAGTGTAATTGGTTATAAGATAATATGAACATCCTTTGACCTCCCTCAACTGGTTCTGGTTGGATGCCACTCCCCCCCCCCCACTAGGCAAAGCAATGTTTCTCAAACTAAACCCAACTCAAATTGAAATGATGGAATTTTGAAAGAATTAGGAAAAATATTATATTCACATTTGTTAAATTAAAAATGTTGAAAATAGATTGAAAAAATTAAAGAAAATTCAATTGATAAATGTTAAATTTAAATTTTTTAAATAACTTAAATTGATATGAAATTCATAAATATTAAATTCGATGAACTGAATAAATGAAATCAAATATTACAATAATAAATATTAAATCAAATGAATTAAACAACAAAATTCTATTCATAAATGTTAAATTGAAAATAATTAGAGAAATTACACCAAATAGTACATTAGTAAACACAGAATTAAGAAAAATTAAATATATATTTAATGATTTAAAATTAAAAATATTAAATTTTTAATTCCTAAATTAGAAACAATATGATATTCCTTAAACATATTTAATCAAGTTAAAATAATATGAAATTTATCAATGTTGGATTAAAAAATCTTAAAAACATATTGAACTCATTAAAGAAAATATGTAATGGTGAATATTAAAATTAAAAATTGAACAAATTTAAACTGATATTAAAGTATTAATTGTGTTATTTTTAAATTCAAAAAATTAAAAAAATTAAATTAAAATTTAAAATTATAAGTATTAAATTGAAGACAATTAAATAATTACAAACAATGTTAAATTTTTTAATTTTTGATTTAAAAAAAATGAAAGAAATAAATATATTTAATGATTTAAGCATAGGTATTAAATTCATAGTCCTCAAATTAGGAAAAATTCAATTTAGCCTAATTTTAATTTCATGAATGTTACATGAAAAATTAATCAAAATATGAAGGGAATTAACTAGTCACTGTTAAAATTAAAATTCAAAAAAATACTGATTCTACTTCGGAATTCAAGAACCTCCCTTGGTTCGAGACATCTTCTGGCAGGTGTGGCGATTGGGAGGTTTTGAAAGTTCACCAGTCTTGACAATTTGGTGGCTGGTGTGTTGTACTAGCGAGTGGACAACTTGGCTTAGGTGAGCTTGGGGAGTCAAGTATGTCAGCTTTTGATGATTAAGGATTTCAATTTAGGATCTTCATCTTTTGATGATTAAGGATTTCAATTTAGGACCTTCATCTTTTGATAATTAAGGATTTCAATTTCAGGACCTTTGGATAGCAGTTTTTACTTAGAGGGGTTTACTGATTTAGAATTTTAGGTTATTTTTTATTTTTGTTTTCTAGTTTATACAAAGAGAGTTTCAACTTTTAAGTTAATAAATTTTAAATTTTATTGATTTAATCATCTTTATGATTATTTTTTGTAAACTCGGGTTTACTAATCTAGAAAGGGTTTAATTGGGTTTAGTGCCAATGAATTACTTTATTATTTTTTATTTTATTTATAACATTATTATCTATGATATCGAAATGTGTATATTGGATATCTGATATCCACCACCAATATCTGATTATTCTCATCGAGAAGCCTTGGACCTAGGCGGATGCTGATATCAAGATGGATTCTGATGAAGGATGATGGCGTACTCTATCTGATATCCGATGTCCACCACTGATGTTAGATACTGGATATGCGCCGGTATTGTTCTACCTTCTAACAATATCCAATAATGATATTTGCTGTGATACAGGCATTTAATATTATCATCATGATGGGTAATCATTACCTCTTTAACTGCCAATTCTTGTGAAGGATTCTCATCATGCTGCAAAATCTTCATCATCAAGTCAATGGATCTCAATTTGCTCTGATGCCAATTGAAGATTCTGACAGAGATAGAGATAGAGATAGAGAGAGAGAGAGAGTTGTGGGAATGAGAGATCCTGATTGAGTCTTCCGGCTCAACGAGCTTGTTTTCTTTGTATAAAGACAGGGACCGAGTGTTTGATTGAGAGAGAGAGAGAGGGAGAGACATAGCCTGGACGGCCATTAGTCATCTCACATTTTCTTGGAATTGGTTGAGGCCTGAGAAGATGAAGTGCCCTCCAGGACATGATGTGAATTCCTGGTCCTCAGCCTCTGCAATTCCTCTTGGGCATATACCAATCTCAAATAGTATAGAACATATTTACAGATGCATCAGTTGACCTACAAATTATTGAAGGTAATGGACGAATTTATGAATGATTACTTTGATTGCATGTCGTTGATCTCCTGGAGCAGCTGTTTTTCTCGATCATGGGCCACGTCTGGCTGTGACTGAGACTGCAGAAGGAATTGGAAAAGTGAGAGAGTTAAAGTATTGAACTGATATTAGGGGAGAGAGAGAGAGAGAGAGAGAGAGAATATATAACTGATATTGGAAAAGAGAGTCAGAGATAGGGAATTAGAGTATAGAACTGATATTGGGGGCGCAGGGGGGGAGAGGAGAGGGAGAGAGAGAGAGAGATTTAAAGAGATAGCTGATATTGGAAAGAGGGAAAAGGAAGAGAGAGAGTCAGGTAATACAATGGATATTGGAAGAGATAGGAATAGAAATGATACTGGAAGAGAGAGAGAGCTAAATGAACAGGGATATAATCTAAATTAGTCGAGGAGGAGAGGCTGGGGTAGATATACAGACAGACAGACAGACAGACAGGCAGGGAGATAGACTGATATAAATATAAACATGGCCGGACAGAAAGAAGGGAAGAGAGAGAGTTATATAACAGGTTGCCCTGTCTGGTAGATTTCTTCACTCACCAGTGACCTATCTTCCACGTTGGGGCCTGCAGTCAAGCGTCCTCCACCTGCAGTCGAAAATTTTCAAAATATTGATAACTTTAATTTATTTAGTATAAAAATACTTTATAAATTCAACTATGATTACCTGGGAAAACTGCCAGAACTCACAAGCTTCATCATACACAAGATATGTTCCTGACACAAGAAAATTAATCAATAAATCATACAATTGATAAAAAGAAAGAATGTGGCCCCACATACTCTTTGAAGAGTGTTAGCTTGCAGAGCAGCCATCAGGTGTGAATAAATAGGGCAGGGTGCCTCTGGAATAGTGGGGCTCTCCAGTGACTGCCACATGGTAACAGTGAATTGGGTAGTCACCTATATCCCAAAGTCAATGAGTCAAACCTGAAAACTTTGACTCTTCTGGAGAAGCAGCGTTGTGATTGCCTGAAGATTCAGATCACGATTATGATCATATGACTGGAATTTGAGAAAATAACCTGGGGTGATTAAGTTAATTACCCTGTCGGTTGTATCAAGATTTTCTGATGTCACCTTGAAACGGCCTTTCTGCTGGACCATTGAACCCTTTGACTTTTCATTGGAAGCATCATCAATCCCAGAGGCTGGCGCAAAAGGTCAACAAAATATTTTGTGAGTGAAAGTTAGTCAATGTTGACTTTGACTTTCAGAATCTTGACCTGTCTGCTTAGTTCCCTTTGGGGTTAGCTCAGGTCCTCCCTTGAAAGACCACGCCTGGTGCGTTAAGCCATTTTGCTTTCCACTTGGTGTTGGCCTTGAAAGTCATAAGTAGTTGAGCAAAAGTCAAAGTCAAAGTCAAAGTCAAAACATTCAATGTAGACAAAGTCAAACCTCTCAGGTCCAATCAGTAAGTTAGTCAAGTCAAACCCCTCTCTCTTCCGTTGATGACTTGAACGCTTTTCATCAGCTTCAGATCCACAGCTTTCACTTGAAGAATTTTGCCTTTGACTCATATGGTTGGATCCAGTTGCATTTTGCCTTGAAAATTACAAATCAAGTAAATTATATTTAACACCAACGAAAGGAAAATAATAGAATTGTGGATTAAAATACGTTGGGATAAGTGCAGTCTTGTCAATGGCAATTTCTTCACTTCCCTAAAAATATCCACTTCAATGTAAGATTTTTTTGTAAATAAAGTATGAATATATGAAATGAAATTTTCTATACCACCTCCTTGGAAGAAAAACTCGCAGTTGATGACAAACTGGGAGAGAAATTTTTTTCCTGAAGGGAGTCAAGCTCGGTCAATGAATTGGAAGATGCAGATGATTCCTTTCCCAAATCCATCTCATCTGTATCCTGGACACAAGTAACTGTTTTCAATGAAAATTTTATGAAACTATGATACAGGTTTTGGTTTAGGGTTTACCAGAGCTGCTTGAGCTTTCATATCATCAATGTTAAAGCTCCAACCACTTATTCCCCGTTTGTACTCGTTCTAAGGGAATGATAATACAGAATTAGTAAAAAAATCCGGTTATTTAATAAAATTGATTTATTTCGTTAATTTAGTAAATAGAACATAGCAATTTTGAGGAGAGGTAACCAGTGAAAGCTCCTCTTTTTCTCCGTCAGGCATCTTCTTCTGTGCAAGCATGTATGCTTCTTTTTCCTATCATATCCAATAATTAAAATAAATATTTATAAATCAAACAGTAATGATTATAATTAGAAAAAAAGGAAAATTAAGAATCACCTTGAGTGCTCGTATACGATCACCAAGTGAAGGCAAGCCCTCCAAAATAGACCGACAAATGAAGTCACTTGATCTAGCTTGCTTGAAGAATGGATGTTTAAGCAGTTTACTTGATGAAGGTCTCTTTCGAGGATCTTTGACCAAACACATGGCAACCATTTGCTTAAATGACTAAAATAAAGAAAATAACAATTAGTGAGAAAATGACTGATTGACTGAAGAACATTGAACGATAGCTATCTGGGTGCCCTGAAGAGAGAGATGAGGAAAGGGATGCAAAGAGGGGGCGGATGAGAGAGAAAGAGATTAGTAGAAGTAAGGAAATAGAGGGTGCGGATAGAGCCAATGTTGAGAAGGATAGAGTGCACATAGGCCTTGTAGGAAAGTGGGAGGTAGAGAAAGAACAAGATTATCATGAACTTTTATTTTCTTTCGGTCTTCTGATAAAAACTATGAGACTTATTAACATTACACATAATATGCAGTGGTAAGTTACAATACAACGGCAAAAATTTACAAGATAAAAATCTGCGAGAACATTGATAAAAAAACACTAGAGGCCCTTAGTAAGAAAAATAAAATTTAATGCATTAATAGTACATCAGAGTACCTTTGAGAACTTCTTGTCTCTCTCATAGTTAAGGCTTGGAGGGGCATTTTGCAACGTCATTAGCAGGACCTAGTAAAGTACATAAACTTTATACAATGTATTTTCCGTAAATCAAGAATTATAGTATGGGTACCTTCATCGGAGGATATTTTGAAAAAGGAGCATGACCATGGGCCAGCTCAAGAGCTGTTATACCAAAAGACCAGATATCCACCCTGAAAGGTAAGGGTTTTACCAAAATGATGACTTAAGGTCAAAATCTACTAATGAACGAGCTTGAAGTTGACAGACTTGAAATCATAGCCGTGAAGTTGCTCCAAGACTTCTGGGAGCCATCCTTACATAAGAAAATAATAAAATATAAGGTTCAGAATGTAACTAGTACTTGAAATTGAGAAATCTAAGGGGGTTTTCATATATAAAACCAGCAAGGAGTGCCAACAAAAGTGTTTCTGGCCCGTTGTCTGTCTCCAGAATCAAAAACACAAGCTGAAACTCCGAAAATCCCCCAGCTTTACTCCGCCACGTCCATCTACTAATATATTACCAGCCTACCCAAAAAGAAAAATAGTTCTGCAATTGGTGGTTTTTTAATGATAAACTCCATTGTTAAGGGTTAAAATGTAATTTAGAATAAAGATATCTAGCTTGGTCAAAAATTGAGATTAAAGAAACCTCTATCTTCAACTAAATTATTATATTAAAGATATTGTAAATTTTTCTAATGAACAAAGGTTCTCAAAGAATTGACAAAACACATGCAGGTCAAACCACTATCTTACGCCTAGACCAAGAGATCTTATATCAAAGTAAATGGTTCTGAAAGGTTTTGATATGAGGAATTAGAACAACAACTCCAAGGAAACCTACAACCAGTGGAACACTTGCCTTAACATCACGGTGTATATGACCATGTTGATGGAGATATTCAAGCCCTTTCAATGCTTCACGGAGTAATGTTGCAATAACGGGCTCTTCAAAACCATCTGGATATGAAGACTTGAGGATGTGAAGACAGGAGCCACCCGCCATGAAGGGCATCACAATCCATAGATTATGATCGTTTACAAATGAACAATGTGCATTAAGAATATTAGGGTGATCAACCAAGGTTAATGTCTGCGCTTCTCGAGAGATGTTGCACTGTTAAAATGGCAAAACAAGATTACTATGTGTAAGTTTCAACATATCAGTAGATTTTCTATAATGTGAAGACTTCTAATTTTATTTTTTAAAAATTGAAAACCACAAAGAGGAAAATTAAAGCATAATTTTCATGAGTAGATCTGAGTGTGAAATATACTTGTGCCTAAATATCACGGCTCAATCAAAGAAGAAGACAATATCTGAAGACGTCACACTGTTTAAATGAGAATACACGATCAATATGTGTAAGTTGCTAAATGTCAGTAGGTTTTCTGTTGCGCGGATCTTTCTAGAATACAAGATTGTTTTATATAAAAAATTTAAAAAATCATTTGCACTAATAGATTCATGATAAGAGATCCATGTGCCAAAATAATACGACTAAATCAAAGAAAGACAAGATTTGAGGATGTTACAGTATTTAAATCACAAACAAGATTAGTAAGCGCATTCTACATGCCAATAGATTTTCTGTAGCATTGAACTTTTTATAATATGAAGATGTTAACAATTTGAAATCTGTAGAATTTAAAATTTAAAAAAAAATATCATGCTAAGATCTCATGATAAAAGATCCATATGCCAAAATATTACCTATAAATCAAAGAAAAAAGACACAACTCACCAGATCACTATTATGTTTCTCAAAATCAATGACTTTAATGGCCACACTCTCTCCAAAAGGGATGCATCTAGCTTTATATACGCAGGCGCTGACTCCTTGTCCAACCTCCTCGCCCAATTCATAGTCCTCCGCGCGGATCGGATACTTTCTCCTCTCCATAGCGGGGCGCTTTCCTGCCTCTCCGTAACCTTAATCCCGAAAAGGAGAACTAAAGAGTGCGACGAAGCGGTACGTTGTGGGGGAAATCTCAAATGAATAAATCAAATGAGATATCCGCCACGGACGGAAAAGCGAAATTCAGGTCCGAATTTCTCGCTTTCACGTGACAGAGAAGGCAGAGAGAGAGAGAGATAAAATACCTGTGCTTTCGGTCTTCAATCCTTCGATTTCTCGTGATCGAGAGATGAGTTGAGAGATGTGAAATGTGAGATGATGAGAGAGAGCAGATAAAGAGCAAGATATCGAGAGAGAGAGAGAGAGAGATCCCGCGGCATCCGGATCTCCTCTCCTCACTTCTCGCCTCCCGCCACCTCTCTCTCTCTCTCTCTCTCTCTCCCTCTCTATTTCTAACCGGTGGTTTTGAATGGAGAGCTTCAACCGAAAAGGCGCGCAAAACCTGTCGAGAGGGATGTGCAGGCCCCAGCAATTTTCTTGGCAACGAAGCCGAATCTAACCTTAACTACTCGGCTGGGCCCCCTCATGAAGTGTTTCGCATTTGCCACGTCAGCCTCAACTTCAGTTATTTTCCCGCCAAGATATAACGGCTGCGGTACGGTCACCGGGCCACGGTCCATCCCACCAGCTCCTCTCGCTTTCTCTCTCAAGAAAGAATCTCCTATCATCGAGTGGGCTCTCTCCGAAGAACTCTTATCTCTTACACGCACTCTCTCTCCTCTGCATGTATCTCTCCTAAATCTCTCAACTGTGAACCCTTCGGAGCGGTTTTTGGTCAGCTCCGACCACGCAGGTGATGCCATGGGCGACGCTGTGGATGCGCGGGTGGCTGGGGGAGGGGAAGAACACGGAGGAGGAGAATGGACGACAGTCTGTGAGAGGGTGTATGGGGGGAGGAGGAGGGGGGAGAGAGAAAGCGGGTAGAAGAGTTTTCGGCAGAGAGATCAAAGAAAGATGGTCTATGAATTTTCTTGATCTCCTCATTTTGAATTTTTTTCCCTCCATTCTATTTGATTTCTTTGATTGGGATTTCGGAGGTGATAAGGAGATCAGAATTAGATCAGCTAAGTGTTTTTAAATCTAATTAATTTTGATTTCTGATCTGAAAAGGAGTTGAGGTAATGGGAACTACCCAAGTTAGTCTCAAATCTAATTTCAAATAAGTATATGCCTAATTTGGTTGATTCCTAGGCTTGATTGTTTTAGATCAGTTATTTTTAAAAATTTGGGTAACATTTTAGAGGTCTGTTTAAAATATTTTTAGAGGTTTGATTGAAGTCTGATTTGCGATAATATGCATTTTATGAGTGTAAATGTAGAATTTTTGAGTGAATTTAATGCATAATTCATGCCATTATGATTGTTTATACTAAATAATTTATACTAAAAATTAGATCAGTTATGCCTAATTTTAGTATACTAAATAATATACTAAATAATTCATGCCATTATGATTGTAAAAATAATTTATACTAAAAATTTGTATGCCTAATTTCGTTGATTCCTAGGCTTGATTGTTTTAGATCACTTATTTTAAAAAATTTGGAGGTTTGATTGAAGTCTGATTTGCGATAATATGCATTTTATGAGTGTAAATGTAAACTTTTAAAGTGAATTTCATGCATAATGCATGCCATTATGATGCATATTCTCATGTTTTTCTTGTATTTTCATAGATCCTATGTCATTTTACTAAAGTTTACAAAATGCACTTTTTAAGGCAATTTTTTATGCATGTTGAATTTGACATATCTTAATGTCAAGTATCTTGTTTATTAGTCTATTTTATTGATTTATGAGATTTTAGAAGATTAATTTTTAAGAATCGAAGAGAAGAATGAGAAAATTTTGATCGAGATGCAATTTCAAAGTTGCAATTTATATTTTAATGCAATTTATAGGAAAACACTTGGATTCTCTTTATAATTTTTGAATTAAATGACATGAAAATATAGAAGATTAGATTCCAAATCCAATGAAGAAAATTTGATGGAAAATGATTTATGTTTTGAAAGATACTCATTTTTTAAAAACTTTAAGAATTTTTCTTATAATTTTTTTGGGTTTCAAGGATTTACTTTTAAGAGAAAAAGGCAAATAGTGGGCCATAAAAAAGGATTTATCTTCAAAGTGATCCAAGGTCTTCAAACGACCCATTTACAGTTGTTTCAAACCCTAAAAAAAGGCTGATCTACTTCGTTTCCTCTTGTGCTTGAATTCTTGGCCATGTTTCTTCTGACTAAATCGCAGGCGATGGCTCCTCCGACTTCCCCGCCCAATGCATTGTCCGCCGTACGGGTCGGACACTTTCTCCTCTCCATCGCGCGCGCCATTTTCTTGCCTTTTCCGTGACCCCGAATCCCTAACGGCTGAGAATTGGAGGCTGCGGCGAAGAGAAATATCCGCCTCGAATGGAAAAGCGAAATCCAGGTCCGCTTTCTCGTGACAGAGAAGTTAGAGAAGGGAGAGAGATAAAAAAACACGTGGTTTCGGTCTTCACTGCGTTGACTCTCGTGATCGGCGAGATAAGCTGATAATTACATAATGCGAGATGATGCGAGATGGATGATGAGATCCGTCGGCATTCGAATCTCCTCTCTTCGCTTCTCGCCTCCCACTTCCTCTCTCTCTATCTCTGAGACTCTCTCTCTCTCTCTAAACGGTGGTCTTTGATCGGAGAGCTTCAATCGAAAAGGCGTGTAGGGAGCAGTAATTTGGTTGACCGGTCAATCCACGGTTAAAAGGAACTAGAGTGGGGCCCGCCTCCGCCATGTCATCTTTGCGATTTGCCGTCTCAGCGTTCACGTGGTATAACGGTCGCGGTACCGTGACCACTTGGAGCTAACGGTTTTCTCTTTTTCTCGCGTTTTCGGATTCGGGCGGTGACAACACCCTTCATCAATCTCTCTCTCTCTCTTGTGTTCTCACGTGACTCTCCATCTTATCAATAAAAAATGAGGAAGCTACTGAAAATTCAAACATCTAATATTGTTGAATAAACTGCATGCTCCAAAGTAATAGAAATTTGGATTAAATTTCTCTTTCAATGAACTCTGAATGTTCTTGAGTTTTTATTAATGATCAAAATGATAAACTTTCACAAAATTTTACGCATGATTTTTCTCTGAAATAAAATCAGGTGCTTCGAATTATATGATTGAATATAAATATTCTCGCTCTCCTCATTTTACATAAGTTATTGAGGTTCTTTTCGAAAAGTTCCATGATTGTGGTTGCGAATGGTAGAATCAAGAACTAGCAAACGAAGGCCTCGTTGACTGGAAGAAATGTCGGCGATAATCTCGTGAGAGGAAATGATCAATGCACGTTCTATGTTCGGATTAATGATAGTGATTTCATGTATTTCATGGTCTCATATGGAAGAAAGTAGGCACTCAAATAATGAGAAGAATTAAAAAGTGATTCCAAGTTCGCATCAAACATGAAGTTGTAGATTTGGTGTTCATGATTGTGCAAGCATGTGCAGGTGATCCATACATTAAAAAGGTAGGTTTGCATCTCATGTGATGTTTTTATGTTAGGCAACATCATGAGAAGCTCAAACATGCCAACTCATTTTGACAAGAATATTCTTGTAAAGGTCAAACATGTGACTCATCAGCCATCTCAGTATAAGATCATTTTTTAAAAATCAAAATAGGAATAATTTCAAATATTCCCTAGAAAAAGCGAGGCTAAAAATTTTTATTTTTTTGTTTTTTAATTGCTAATCCACAACTAAAGGGTATTCCTAAGATAGGAGGCATCATGGTGAGATAGACCCCAACATGAGATCTTAGGTCAATGCAACAGCCTCCAGTCAAAGTAGAACAATTGAATTCTCAATCGTAAAACTCTAAGATTTATTTGGACATAGATCGAATGATTCCCTAGACCAAGAAAGACAGACAATCTTTTGAGAAATTTTTAAGTCCAACAATGAACCCTAACAGTGAATCAAATGAGGCCCAAAAATCTTGGAATTTTTTAAAAAGTAATTACAAACCTATATGCCTGAGGGTATTCATATAAATGGAGAAAAAATGGAAAAAATGCAAGATTATGTGATCCCATGTGAACATGACAAATCAAATGTTTAACTTATCAATCATATAATTCTAAGTTCTTATATAGCTCAATTTAGGTATAAATGATTACCCTAAGCTATTTGAGAATTTCATGATCTCTGGTAATATCTTAAATAAATTAATCACTTCAAAAAAATGCAATAGGGATGCCCTTTTCTCTTTGTCAAATCCAAGGATCCAAAAAAGCTACATGAAACTTGTACACTTGTTTGAGGGCTGACCTGGAAAAGGGTCAATGGAGCCATATGGATCTCCGAAGGGGTTTGTGGAGTCAACCACTGTTTCATCTCCAACCACTTTTAATTGGCTAGCAATGGGTTGACCATCTAACTTATCCATCAAGTCATCAATGCTGCCACCCTGCAAGGACAAAAGTCAAATAAAGATTAATACTTAAAATCAATAACTGGATACCTAAAGAACTGTTTATTACCATTTCACTTTTCAACTGTAAGGTTTCCAAGAGAGTCATCCACGGATACTAGGTCAAGCTCCCAAGAGCTCCCTTCGTCAGCAAATTGCGGCATATTAGAGCCCGTACTCGAGGGTTTCCCTAATTTTACATTGTAAAATAATCATTATAATTCCTAAATTTTTCGTTTTAGTAATAGTGAGATTATCTATCCAATTTGGGTTGGTTTTCAGAGTTATACGGCAACTATCATCAAATTTATATTTAAATAAATTTCAGAAAATTTTTTTGAAGAGATAAATTTCAGAAAATCTTAGAAAGTAATACCATCCGGTAAGATATCAAGAACCAATGAATTTCTTTCAGTGAACTTCGATGTGTCCCAGCTGACATCATCAAATCCCTGAACATGGAAACATGAGAAAAAAGCTTTCATAAAAGATAGAGAAAGGATTTTAAAATACATCCCGTACCAGAAGGTCAACAGGTGATGGTTTCGAGACTTGTTCAATAATCTCTTTACCGTCATCTAACTTACTGAAACCATTCAGAACTGCTTTCGGGCCTTTTCCTGCCTCATCCACCTTCTAAGCAATAAAAAAAGTTATAATTAATTTAAAGACATTTTGAATAATTAAATAAAAAAAATTTGAAGCCACGAGCCTCATTAGAAGATAGAGGCACTGTTCTTGGAGCTTCTTTGACATACTCTTCCATAGCTGCAACAAATGATTCAGGCGGCTAAAGAGTGTAGAGAGCTACAGTTAGCAGATTAAAATAATCTTTTAAATAAATTTCAGTGAGATCAGTGAACTAAGATAGGGACGTATTTTGACAATAGTTATCAAATAGGCTGGCTTAATCCATGCATATATTTTAAACAAATAGTAATGAATAAGATTCCAGAAACCTGCTTAATCCTAATAAACTTTTCAGATTTCCACAGATTGAGCCCCTTGCAGAATTCGTAGAAGTCAGACAGTCTTTCAGCCTATAGAGAAAAAATACAGTATTAAGGAGATTTGTTTGTTAAGGCAGATTTTCTGATATGGAATACTTTTGGAAGAAACCTGTTGACCCGCCTTTCGATATATTTCAAGTGCTCTCACAGCATCATGCCGTTGCATATCAAAGAACTGAGGAAGAAATTTTAACAACTTAATTAAATTTATACATATATATATATATATATATTAAAAATAGGATGATAAAGTATAACAACCTTGTTTAGTAAGTTAAGAGTTCCGTTATCAACAGCCGTATTAATCTTCATGCTTTCACCGGCAACCTGTAAAATGAAATTATAATGGTGAAAATTTTAAAAGAAAAAAGTAAACAGCCAAAAATCTTTGCTCACAATGGAAAAAGCATATTGGATCACACTGTTGAACTTGGATGCTCCCTCTGGCTGTGAAATCCAAAGTCATATAAAATACATTTTTCATGAGCTGGGGGTTTTAAAAGTAGAAATGAGAAGTAAAATAAAAATTTATGCACCTGGGGGATATCTGTAATTATTCTTCAGAAAAGAAATTGAATCACCTGACAACCAAGAAGACGAAAAAGAAGCTGCTGAAAGGCTGGTAAATGCTCCAGCAGTCCAACGGTTTCAAGTTCCTTCATCTTACACTGCAGAATGAATTAAGTTTGACTCCATAAAAGAACACATGCATATCATTCAAAACTGTAACAATATTAGAACGGAAATTCAGGATAATAAGAAAAAGAGTTAGTTTCATCTAATTACAATTAGATGAGAAATGATCCAACTCCGTGAAAATATAAGGAAGAGAGATAGAGCTGCTTAAAAAAATATCTGCTCACATTTATGAAGGAAAACTTTCAGGAAGATCCCATAGAACAAATAAATTTGCTTCAAAGAAATGTCTCACAGAAGAAATTATCTAAAAATCATAATTCCAAAATTATCAATTTTTTTAATTAGCTAATTAGTTTTAAGATACTTAACGCTTTGTTCTGTCTCAACATCAAACTTGAGAAGCCGAAAGCACTCAAGCCGTTCTTCCAAAAAGAGAGCATATGTCCGAACCCAAGCTGAGTAATCCCATGCTTAAAAAGAAAATAAGATAGGGTGAATTTAAAGATAAAAAGTGATTTATCTTTATGATGAGATTTTACCATCAGGACTTGAATCATCCTTGAAGTGGGATAGATTCAGCATATGACCTCTGCTGCTTAAGTAGTTGATGAGCTCTCCTCTAAATGTGGTGTCTGCCTCTCTTAAAGCACGGTGGATAACAATCAATATTTTCAAGGCAACCTAAGTCAATTAAAAAATATACATTAAATAATGCACATATTCAAATCAAAAGAATATTAAGGAATATTTAAATTAACAGTGATTTCTACGAATCACTGATTCATTATCTTAACCTTTTGCCTATCTCTGTTTACAATATTATTGCTCGTAACCCAAAATAATTAAAATTGGAGATATGTCCTTTGTGAAACCTCAAAGTGTCTTAAACCCCTTCTAAAGTTAGATCCATGACGTATGTAACTTCTATTTTAGAAAGGTTGATTGAGCAAAGACTAGAAGTTTTTGTCTCATAAAAGCCTAAGAGGGGTAGATTGGAGATGCTGGGATTCCTATGATTGACCAGTCAAAGACATGAAGTTGATTAGCTAATGCTCCAAAGTTGACTGGTCAATGTCATCCCTCCCTTTCTCCACATCTGTATCTCTAACGTGACTTTGTAGTTTTCTCTCACCCTTCCCCCCTCCTATTCTCTGTACTGAGGCAGTGGCAGCGGCAAGGGCTTCATCAGCACAGCAAAAGGGTGACAACTAGAATAGGGATTCCTCCAGAATGTCTCTGCCTCTCTTTCTCGTTCTCCTATTTCTCTGTCTCTCTTTGTCTCTTTTTGTCTCTGTCTCTCTCTTGTTAAAGTTCTTTTTTCCCCAATATAATTTGTGCGCAATTCACAGCATTATGCCATCTACCATAGTCCACCATTAACTTAGATCACACATACATATGAATTCATGAAAAAAAGGAATATCTTCTCATTATAATTCGATAACACTTGAAGCCATAATATGCTACAATGATTAATAATATTATGATTGAATTAGGATAAAACGTACTGCCCAGTTATGAGTTTTCCCAAGGCGTCTAGCAAGTGAATTAATGCAGTATTGAATGTCAGTTCGAGATCTTGAAGCTGAAACAGCGTCAAAAATAGCTGTAAAATAATGAAACAATGACTTTTAGCATAAGAAATGATATAGATAAACAACGTGAATCTAGGGGAAATGCTGAATCTCACTGCGTATGTGCTTTTCCTTTGGTATTTTCTCTTCATGGTTTGTGGCTTTGACAACAGCAATGTCAACATCCTTTGGGGTGAAAGGTAGAAAAATGTTAGAGAGAGAGACAGACAATAGGGGGAAGGAGAGGGAGGAGAGAGAACCTTGTATTCACTGTTCACTTTGGCCAATCCTACTTGAGTGGAATCTTTGAGAGTTCCAAGAGCCTTCCTTAAGCTCTGTTGCTTACCACCACTTGACATCATACTTAAAACAGGAAATCCTACAAGAATTTTGGTTATCATAAATTTCTTCTCAAAAATCGAAATAAATAGATTTTTCTAAACAATTAATAAGAAAAATAATACAATAAAGAAGAAAGGGCCGTTATTACGATTTTGAGACTATTAAGAATTCAAACATGAATCTAAAACATCCTAAAGAAGCCAATTGATCACATAATCATATTCAATCGTTCTGATTTTGAAGCGTTCCCTGTTTACCATTGTCATTCATTGATACTAAGGAAATAAAAAAAATTGTCATAGAAATTGACCCAAACTAGCAGTTCTTAAAACAAATTTAGGATGCAAATAACTAAAACTTAGGATACCAAAATATTTGCATTGAATTTCTGTCTCCAAATAAATTTGCAGTCGCAAAACTTCCCTCGGAGCATATTATAGAGAATTAAACGGACGTCTTATGATGACTCTCCAATTCTGGCAGAAACATATGATTTACAGACGTACATTATGATGAGAAAAAAAAATCAGAAAGAAAGGTCACGCAGTAGGAGACACAAAAGAAATTCCGGATTTATGCCTCTGTCGAAATGTAGCACCTTTAATATTAATATTCGCGTATGAAGAAAGAGAAAATAAAATTCAACCTTCTCAGTGGATGAGTCGTCCACGCTCCTCCGTTCCTCGTCCTTTCTCCGACTTCGCAGGAAGCCGAACGGGGAGGAACCATGAAGAACGTACGGGGAGAGAGAGACACAGAGAGAGAGAGATGACCGATGGCGGGGGTCGTTTCCGTCATAACGTTGAGAGTATTCCGGTCTCCCAGAGTCAGAGTTCGTCAACGCGAGCCAAATATAGGTTGTTCTGGTGTCCCGAAGGTGCACTATAAAGCTAGACACCATGATTCATGGAAAAGCGCCGATCGCAGAATCAAGGTGATCGATCACAGAGAGAGAGAGATAGAAGATAGAGCAAGGGCTGAAAAGAGACTGAAGATGAATAGAGAGAGAGAGGACTGAGGAGAGATTACTGTGAATGATTACTTCTGTTACCCCCTTCTGGGGTCTCTCAAGTTTGAGGTTGTCTTCCTTAAATGGGCCTCCTAAGTGGGCTTTGTGGGCTCTTGGGCAACAAGAACATGGTAACCACCTATTCTTGGTTTGACAAGAATCACATAATAAAAGTAATTAATAATTGTTTAGTCAATTGTTTTCTATTAAAATAATCCATTATTATTCATCATTAATGATAAGTCTTCCATTGGTCAGTGGTAAAATTATAGGAAGTAACCCCCAATTTGTCAAGAACAATCAAGCTTATAAGCAACCTCGATTCGATGTTGTCGAATTGTCTGATTCAATCGTAAATAATTATTATAGGGGTTTGAATATTCACAAAAAAAATGAAAATATTTTATTGGGTTTATTTCTTAAAAAATCTTTTCTCCGAATCTCCCTCCACCATGCACACCCCTTTCTGTTCTATATTTTGTTTCGTGCATCACTTTTTAAGAACTTTTAGAAAATTCCAAAAAAAAAAAAATTGAAAACTCTCCACCTTGCTTGCAAATCTTAGTGAGATGTATCCCACTCTTCAACCCTTCTCCGTAGAATTTTTTTTCTCTCTCCATAAATGATTTCGGACGATCAAACTAAGGAAGAATACCCTGAGGTCATTCATGAGTCAATAACTATAAAAACCCAAAGGCGGGCGGGTATTTGGAGCTATGGTTTGCGGGCTCGATCCGGTTTGAGGGAACCGTTCGCTGGCTGTATACGGTTTGAGCCATTCGGTTGAACAATTTATGGATCTCACTCGGGTCCAGTCCATCGCTTATTGGGTCTGCCTAAGCCCACTAAGTCTGATAAAGCAGTAGAAGTCCAAAACTAAATGGACCAGCCACCCAAGAAGCCCATTTCAAGCTCGCTTTAAGCCCAAAGGGACCTCATCAAAGCAAAGAAACTATCTACGTACGCCGCTCTCTATAAAGGCAAAATCTTTAGTTTTGAAGGCGGTAAAACATTGGTTATCTTCTTCTTTCAAGGGATACACCGTCATCTCATCTTCGAGAAGATTTCATGGAAGAGCGACTCACCCTCACTTGCCGTTCCCCCCACCAGACCCTCCCCCAGACCCCTCGCCGTATCCATAGCCGAAACCTCCTCCTCCTCCGCCGGCGCCAGAGCCAGCATACGACCTTGCACCAGACCCTCCGCCGGAGAACGAACCAGACCCAGACACAGACCCCGAACCAGACCCGGAAATTCCTCCTAGACCGACACCCAGTCCAATTCCAAGCCCTAAGCCCAGACCCAGATCCTCGCGAGAAACCCTACTCTCTGCAACAAGTGCGAAGGAGACGAGAAGAACGAAGGAGAAGAGAGTCTGAGGGATTTTACTGGAGGAAGCCATGAGTGAAGATGGAAGAGAGGGTAGGGTATTTATAGTGGTGGAGAGTGCAGCAAATTTAGTGGGGATTTGCTGGAGAAGAATAAAGGTGGTGAAGGGACCTTGAGAGAGGAGGGCCGCGTTATGGCTACAGACCATTAGGTTGCCTCCAAGCTTGCATTCTGCCCCCTTTTTTCTCTTTTCTCTCCTTTCTCTTTCACTTTCTTATCATCAAGGAGAAGAAAAGAAGGAACAAGGGTCTCTTTCCACGTGCTCTTTTCTTTTTATGGAAGATATGATTGGTCAAAATAAAGAAAACATTACAGTTTCGCGCCATTAAAATTATGTTCCTTGATGAGAAGGTAAATCGGACTGCTCTTCTTGACTCTGCAATTCGAAATAGCTGCCAATGAAGAAAGTTGCAGGTTTCAGAGGTTCTCCTGTCAAAATCCTTCAGAAAACAGGTGTCTTGTCCCAATGAGATGATCATACAAGAAAGCAACTAAATTATTCTCTCTCTCTCTCTCTCTCTCTCTCTCTCTCTCTCTCTCTCTCTCTCTCTCTCTCTCTCTCGCTCTCTCTCTCTCTCTCTCTCTCTCTCGCTCTCTCTCTCTCTCTCTCGCTCTCTCTCTCTCTCTCTCTCTCTCTCTCTCTCTCTCTCTCTCTCTCTCTCTCTCTCTCTCTCTCTCGCTCTCTCTCTCTCTCTTTCTCGCTCTCTCTCTCTCTCTCAAATAGATCAGCACAGATGATGATTACTTCCTATGCCTGATCCACTCCATTATAAATAACCATGATTATTTAGTATATTTTTCTCATGAAAAATGCAAAATTTATGATGAAAATGAAGGAAATATTTATTGATATATTATACCTGTTTTTGAAGACATAATATTTAGATTTTTCAGAGGAGAAATGTTTGATACAAAGTGACACCTACAAGAATAACTTTGAATGTCTAACCATTTCAGTGTAAAATTTATAGTGAACCATTATTTAATGTGGGAATGGTATGCTTGTAAAAAACTTTGGGAAAACCCACATACGATGAGATAAATTAATATAAAGTAACATATACAGTAATAATGATGAAAAAATTTCAATAATTTTATTTTATGATAAAGTTCTATGCTCATATTAATAAAAATTGCATGGTATCTTTACATGAATCACTTAATTGGCATTTTACATTGGTACATTCATGAGTAAGTTTGTCATAACATTGACAAAAACTAGATTATGTGCCTTATTGTCCTAGATTAGAAATTTTATTCTCTAAAAAATTCTCATTCAGTTTAAAGTAACACTTTGGCAACTATGTGAAAGTATACAAAGCATTATAATGGTTATCTTATAATTAATTTAGAGTAGTAAGATTAGAGGATGTCCAAAAATGATCCAAAATTTGATTGGTGAATAGTGTTACAAGTTCTACCACATATTTTGATCATCAAATTCCTTTATTTTCCTCAAAACTTAAAAATTATTCCTTGATCTCTTGCATATTATGATCAACATGACTCCATCTTCAACATTAGAATCTCTAAAGGCCACCAAAAAATTAATATATTCAATAATTTTCATCTTTTGTTGACCATTAAAATATCATAGTGATATAGTTTTTGAAAGTTCATTAAAGAGAAAAAGAGTTTAAAATCTTATAATTAGATAAAAAGAGAGTATGGAAAATCTATTGATAATAGAGTAGTTAAAAAATACGATACGATGAGAAATTTTACCGTTGAACAATGAACAAAAGACAAACTAAAGCAGGAATTTCTTACTCAAGGGTATAGTTGAGAGGTAAGAGGGGATAAGAGAAGACAAAAGATATATGAAGGTCTGAAATAGAGAAAGATAGGGAGAGAAGAGGTCAACGAGATTGTTGATATGCTCGTGCTTGCAAGTCAATGCTAACCAAGAAAAGGAAATGAAAAATGATCATATTTTCTTCCTCATGACCCATTCAATTTTTATCAGCACAAGGATGAGGTTTTTACCAAATCATCAAAGTCCACTGAATAATTCTCAATTGTATATTCAACCTTCACTTGTACCAATGTTGGAGTTTTGAAGAGGAATTGGAGTCAACAGAAATGATGATGTATCCCATGATGGAGCTGAATAGCCCATCATTAATATAGCTAAGCAAGTCCGTGTTGGAGGCCCATTTAAAGCTAATTATGCCAAGGGAGAATCTCTAAAAGCTTATGTATGCCAAGAGCCTCTAAAGCCTAATTATGACTCAAGTAGCCTAGCAACTCACAAAGCCCACTTATGAGGCCTAGTTAGAGCTTAATGGGTCATGAGGGAATCTCTAGTTGTCAAATCCTGTAGAGGATCACCTAGAGACTCAAAAATATTTTATGTCAAATTCTACCGTTCCCAGAATCTCTATAATATCTCTTTTTAGGCTTTGTGCAGCCTAGAAGCTTTCCTTTGTTGTGTCAAGTTTAATCCCTGACACAAACATGATGTTAGAGTTATATTTTCAAAACTTAAGAGTTGTCTTTTTAAGGGTCTTGTCACTTAGACTACCCTTCACTTTTTGAGGTCTATATATGGTCTCCATGGTAACCCTTGAAGATATAATTTTGAATTTATTCCCTTTTTTAAAGCTTTGATTTCTTCCCTTGATTGCTCTCCTGATTTGAGAGTGCCCCAGTGCTTGTAGATTTAAGTAAAACCCTTTGTGAATTTAAGGGCTGAAGATGTTAGTTCTATGGACTCAAAATCAAACTCTTATTGTCAAGCAAGGCTTGTGGATTCAAGGTAGTGTTATACATTGTTCTTGTGCTAAAACTATGTCAAATGGTGGTTATAAATTCTAAGAAAACTCAAACTCAAAGGTAGGATCTTTGATGTAGGCCAAACAAGAGTCCAAGATCCTATTTTGGATGAAGCTGAGGCAGCTCACTTTCACAGGCCCATTTAGAGCATATTGGGCTTGAAAGTAATCTCTAAGAGCTGTCAATATCTGTAGAGGATCACCTAGAGACAATAAATGTTGAAGGCCTGACACAATTTGAAGTTATCCCATTTTGAGAGCTCTACTTTCTTTATGACTGTTCTTAATGTTAGATAGTGCTTTGTGCTTGTGGATTCAAGGGTTGAAGAGGTTAGTTTTGTGGATTCAGAACCTAACCCTTCTTGTACATCAAGGCTTGTGGATTTAAGTCTCTATTCTACACTATTTTCGCGCTAAGGCTGCGTCAATCTTAGTGGCAAAAAAAAAAAAAAAAGCTTACAGAAGAATAAGAAACCAATGAGGAAATGTTGCAAGGCATATGTAGGAGATTCATAGGGAAATTCTTGAGGAATTCACAACCCTCTCTTTATTTATTTTGCCTAATCTCTTTTTACCTTCGTCCTGAATAAATTCCCACTTTCTCACATGCCATTAATTCTGAAAATTTTTCCATAACAAAATAATATTCGTACTAGATTTCTAGGGTAGCTTGATTTGAAGTATTTTCTTAATCTCTCTCTTCTTTTTTAAGTTCCAAGCATCTTCTCCTTTCCCTTCTCATGATCTCTATTTTCTTCTCTCCTCTTTTAATATCAATCTCTCCTTCCCCTCAACACTCTCAAGATCTACACTCGTTATCAAGATCTCTCCCCATCTCAACTTTGTCTAAGATACCATTTGATTTCCCTTGTATCTTCACTCTCTCAAACTCTCTTCCCAAAAATTGATCTGACTATGACAAACCTCCTTTCTCTTAACTCTACTATTTTCTGTTCTTCCTATTCTCCAAACATTAGTATCTTCAAGGATTGGTTCAATTAAGGAACCACCAGTGTTATTGGTGGACTCGCCCCCGCAACTCGACCAAGGCACCGTGACCACATCCAGCGGATTGCTCCACCGACAGTGCCGCCCATGGTGCCTTTGGTGGAGATGGCATCGGCAAGTTCAGAGCTCAACTGTGACTGCATTCTTGCTTCATCGGAAATATCGTCGGTTCCGGCTTCTCCAGCGGCAACGGCCCCGACGCCATCAACCAACACAACAACAAATGTGGAGGAAGACGCGACACTGCCATCACGAACCATACCAGCCTCGAATACGAAAACCATTGCCTCCTAGGTCAAGGGGCGCCCCGCTTTGGTCGTCCCATAGAGGAACACTATACCGCTACACAAAATGGGCGCTAGTAGGGTGCACGCATGCCAGAATGTCCATAGTTGTCAGACTTATAAATAGGCTTGACCGAACCCTAATTGGGTAGGGAGGAATTTGGAGTTTTTCATCGATGCATCGTTAGTGGAACTCTTCCTCCCCAACGTCCTCTCTCTCTCTCTCTCCTTTCCCTACCGCTCAGGTCATTGCCGTCGGCGCTGCCAGCGGCCACTGCAGCCAAAACCGCAGCCCGCCATAAGAATTGTGGCCACCTGCACAAGCGCCAGAGCACCACTGTGGCCACCCGCAGGACTGCTACAACTGCACGCCCCAAATGTCTCTACTCTTGCCATGTCTGCCATGGCGGCTCGGTCACGCCATCGCGGTTGCAGTCGCCATCCTGTGACGCATCAACCTCGCGCGGAGGTTACGCAGCGTCTGGCACTACCTTAGTCGACGCCCAGCCGTCTCGCCGGTACATTGTCACCATCTTGTTCGCCCTTGTGTGCGCAAGCCCTCGATCTGCAATCGCCCTCCGGCGCATGGCGTTTCGGCCTATCGTACGACGCTATACTTCGTCACTGTTGACTTAGAAGGGAGTTTGAGAATCTCTCGATGAAGAAAACAGAAAAGGTGAGTGATTTCACCGATAAATTCTCTCGAATTGTATTTGAATTACGCCAACTTGGAGAGAGGGTAGATGATAAAGAAGCGGTCAAGAAGCTCCTTCGGTCAATGCCGCCGAGGTATGATTCTCTGACGCTATCTCTTGAACAATTTGGTGATTTAGATACGATGTCATTGTTGGAGGCCATCGGATCATTAAAAGTTCACGAGATGAGACTTTCTGAAAGAGACGCAAGAGAGTAAGAACAGGCTCTACTATCCCATGCGATGAGTAAGTTCAAGAAAATAAAACAAGAAGAAGGACATACGTCGTGCGGAAGAGGAAGAGGTAGAGAAAGAGGAAGAGGCAGGGGAAGAGATCAAGGAAAAGGCAAATCTCAACCAAATGAAGAGCAAAAACAAGAAGGAACGAGAAAGCCATTTGATAAATCAAAGGTGAGGTGTTATAATTGCCAAGAATTTGGACATTTTGTGGATGAGTGCAAAAACAAAAAGAAGCCGAGAGTGCGTGAAGAGACAGTGAACTTGGCAACTGAGGAATCAAATTTTTTTATGGCATACACAGAGGATGTTTTGCTACAAGGTGTTCAAGAAATGAAAATTCAAGATAACCTATGGTATCTTGATACGGGGGCAAGCTCTCATATGACAGGTATGAAATCATACTTCAATGCTATTGACGAAAACATAAAAGGAGTGATCAGGTTTGGCGATGAATCGTCGGTAGTTTATGAAGGAAAAGGGTCTATATCGGTGTGTGATTCAGATGGGAAAGAGTTGAATCTCGATGGAGTACTTTTCGTCCCAACTCTCAGGGTAAACATATTGAGCATTGGAAAGCTTGATGATGACGGGTTTACATCAACTCTAGGAGGAGGAATATTGTCAATATTCGATAACAGAGGGGAAGTGTTTGCTAGAATTCAGAAATCAAGAGGAAGCATGTACCTCATTGAATTAAATTTTCCCGATTATTGTCAAGTTACATGAGAAGAGCAAGAAGAAGTTTGGTTTTGGCATCATCGGTTATGTCATCAAAGCTTCCGGGCAATTGATGATATGAGAAGGGCTGAGATGGTAAGTGGTTTACCAAAAATTCGTTTCTCTGATCATCTATGCAGAAATTGTTTGGCAGGGAAACAAAATAGAAGATCATTTCCAGATAAATCAGAATTTAGAGCATCAAAGAAACTCCAACTAATTCATGGAGACATTTGTGGACCGATCCAACCATCAACAGTAGGAGGAAGAAGGTACTATTTCCTACTGATTGATGATTATTCTCAATTAATGTGGGTGGCATTTTTGAAGGAAAAATCAGATGCATTTCAGCATTTCAAAAAGTTTAAGAACTTAGCTGAATCGGAAAGTGAAGAGAATGTTAAGTGCTTTAGAACTGATAGAGGAGGTGAGTTTAATTGAGAGGAATTTAATGTTTACTGTGAAGAGAATGGTATTAAAAGACAACTTACTGCACCTTATTCACCACAACAGAATGGTGTGGTTGAAAGGAAGAATAGGACAAATTATGTCCTGTGTGAGAAGTATGCTAAAGGAGAAGAAATTACCTTTAGAACTATGGACAGAAGCTGTAAATACCTGTGTGTATGTTCTGAATCATTCCTATACCAAGAGTTTGGAAAATTCAACACCATATGAAAGGTGGAGTGGAAGGAAACCAAATCTAGATCATCTACGGGTTTTTGGGTTTGTGGTTCATGTAAAAACCACAAAGAGAGTGAATAAACTTGAAGACAGAAGCAATTGGATGGTTTTTATTGGGTATGAATTAGGTACTAAAGCCTATAGATGCCTTGATCCACTGAGTTTCAAAGTAACTATAAGCAGAGATGTTGTTTTTGAGGAATATCAAAGTTGGGATTTCAGTCAACAGGGTGGTCAACGCACTGATTTCACCTTTACTTCAGCCATTGAGTTGGTCAATTCATCAGAAAGCTCAACCAATTATCAAAACTCAAATTCAGCATCAGACTTACCCTCATATGACCAAGGTAATCAAGATCCAAATCATGGAGAAGAGGAAGATGAAGAAAGATCTGAAAGATACAGATCGATTCAATCGATCTATGAGGATACCCGAGAGATAGATGAAGAAGAAGTGTTGTTTATATCAGGAGAAGAATCATTTTCATATGAAGCAGCAGTCAAGGAAGAAATATGGAGAATAGAATTGAAAGAGGAAATGGAATCAATAGATAAAAATTTGACATGGGATCTTGTCAAACCACCTGTGAATTGTAGGCCAGTCGGAGTTAAATGGATCTACAAAGTGAAGAGGAATTCAACTGGAGAAATTACAAGACATAAAGCTCATCTTGTAGCTAAGGGTTACAGTAAGAAAAAAGGGAAAGACTATGATGAAGTGTTTTCTCCAGTGGCAAGAGCTGAATCCATTCGGAATCTCATAGCTTTATCAGCCCAATTCAAGTGGAAAGTGCATCATCTAGATGTAAAATCGGCCTTCCTTAATGGTGAAATTGAAGAAGAGATATATGTGTATCAACCTGAGGGTTTCATAAAGAAAGGAAAAGAAGATTATCTCCTGAGATTAAAAAAGGCTCTCTACTGACTTAAACAAGCCCCAAGAGCATGGAACTATAAACTTGATTGCATACTGAAATCAATGGGTTTTATCAGAAGTGTTGGTGATCAAGCTGTGTATATATTAAAGAATATCCACGACAAATTATTAGTGGGAGTGTATGTGGATGATCTAATCATCACTAGATCGAATACTGAGGGTATTGAGGGATTTAAAACCTCAATGAAGACCAAGTTCGAGATGACTGACTTTGGACTTCTAAATTCATATTTGGGAATTGAAGTGATTCAGAAAGAAACCGAGATTAAAATGTGCCAATCAAGCTATGCATTAAAAGTTTTAGATGAATTCAACATGAAAGAGTGTAATTCGGCTAAAACTCCCATGGAATGTCGTCTGAGACTAAACAGAGAAGGTGAAGGAGAGGAAGTGGAATCCACTTATTATAGAAAATTAATCGGCTGCCTGAGATATTTGACCCTAACTCGCCCTGACTGAATTTTCTCAGTGAGTTATTTGAGTAGGTTTATGAGTAAACCTTACTCTAATCACTTGGCAGCAGCTAAAAGGATATTGAGATATATAAAGGGGACCTCAGATTATGGTTTAGTCTATGAAAATAATGAGGAATCAAAGTTAGTTGGTTTTTGTGATAGTGATTATGCAGGTGATCAGGATGACCGGAAGAGCACGTCAGGGTACATTTTTTTCCTCGGATCGAAGCCAATTGCTTGGAATTGCAGCAAACAAAAAGTCGTCGCTCTGTCATCTTGTGAAGCGGAATACATATCCTCGACATCAGCAGTATGTCAAGGTATCTGGATAAGCAAGTTTATACATGAGTTAATTGGAGAGTTTATCGAGAAGTTTGATCTCTGCATCGATAACAAATCAGCTATTGAAATTAGCCGAAATCTGGTATATCACGGACAAACAAAGCACATTGAAGTCCGCTACCATTTTATTCGGAATTGCATAGAAGAAAATAAAGTGATGCTGAAATATGTTAGGACAGACGATCAACTCGCCGATCTGTTCACAAAGCCACTCGGAATTACAAAGTTTCTTGAGTTTCGGAAGAAAATCGGCATCGTTAAAGTGAAGTGAAGCTAAGATCAAGGAGGAGTGTGTGGGAGTAATCTGAGCCATCAAATCTTAATCTGACGGAGACTCTCTCAAGCTCACGAAGACAAGATCGTGAGCTTCCATTCTCAGGAGTTATGACGGCGTGGATTGAAGGGGAAGGACGGACGTGGGGCCCTGATGCAGTTATTTCCGTTTCATTCTTTTCCTTCTTCTTCTTTTCATTTAAATAAACCAAGTGTGAATGTTCGGATCAGAGAGTGAGTGAAGTGAATGAAATTCTGTTTTCCTTCAATCTTCTTGATCTTCCGAGAGAGCGCCTGATCGTAAGTGTTTATACGGAGGGTTCTATTTGGGTAGATAGGGGGTGTTCTAATAGGGGAGGGAGGGCGGGGAGAGAGAGAGAGAGAGGGAGAGAGGGAGGGATGGCGGGAGAGAGAGGGAGGGAGTAGTGCATCACTATGGAGCGCCATCTCGGCGGGTGCCACAATACCCGTTGAGTGTGTGACGAGACGAAACCGCGAGGTCATCGATTTCACGCGGTATCGCGTCAAAAATAATTCCAAACTTACCAATTTTAAGAAATTCACTCGAATTGAGGGGTATAATGGTAAATATGGGTCGAATCCACAGGGAATTAAGGAATTTCTTGATATAATCTTCAAATTTGATCAAATCGGACGAGAAATTGATGGTAGAAATTTGGGGAAAATGATATTTTAAGAAAGTAGACTTCAAATTGATTCCACGGAATCAAAAATCGTCCAATTTGGACTTGATTTCGCGGATAAATCAAGATTCGAAGTGGAGAGAAATTTCGTAACTTTGAAATCGTGAATTTAGAGGAAATTTGACAAAAATTGAAATGGAAATCCTATTTTAAACAGAAATTAAACGTGATTGGGAGGTAAATGATGAAAAACCGCTTCCACTAAACCCGTTTTGCGATCAAATCATCGTGATTATCGCGAATAATCGCGAAGAACATCAAGAACGCGATGACGAGCTTCAAGCGACGATTTTTCACTCGATACTTCACCAAATCTCAATCTCAAGGGCTCCGTGAGTGCGGAAATGGAAGAGGAACACGATGGGATTGAGAGAAACGAGAGAGAGGGGTGTCTAGACAGTCAATTAGATTGAAATCTCACTCGGATGCTTACAAACGATGAAGAACATCTTGTTTTATAGGGCTTTTGATCATAACCGTCCGATCGAAACGATCGACGGTTACGATAAACGGTCCACGATGGACCGTTTTCAGAAATGTCGCGTCCGTCGGATCGTGGATGGAGGGCCCAGATTCATCGCTCGATATGCGTTATAAAAATGCTCGATTTTGCCCCTTGGATCGTGATCGGACGGTCTGGATGCGCCCCGCCAAATCGCATCACGACCGTTATAACGCTTTGAATAAAAGCACATGCGTTGATTGATCTTCGGTGGCCCGTGGCGCATGCGATTGACGCGCGTCGATTCATCGCGCCCTCGATCCGACGTTTCTCATCGCGCCACGTCGCCTGCATGGTAAGTAAAGCATGGGATTTAGTCCCACACGGCAAAAACAAAAGGGAATCGTCGGGTTTATAACACCCGACGATTTAAAGGGTTAATAACCCTTCCCTATAGCGAAGGCTGAAGACCTCTTTATGTATATATAGTAAATAAATTATATAAAATATAAAAACGCGCCACGTAGGTGCGCTGCGCGGGTCCGCGTGGCTCTGCCACGTGGCCTTGCGTGCCACGTCGCACCCGCATGGGACCCGCGCGCTATTTTTGCTTTTTATTTATTTATTTTAAACATTTTTTAAATAGAAATTAAATCGGAAAAATCAGGAAAAATCCAGAAAAATCCCTAAAAATTGTAAAAATCATATCTTTTAAAATACAACTCCAAATTAATCTAAATTTCTTTCATTTGATCTAGAATTTAATTATCTATTATTCTAAAAGGTCAAATTAAATAAATAATAAGAGTTAAAATTATTATTTCAAAAATACATTCATTTATTACGATTTTAAACTTTATAAAATAAAATGAATGTTTATAAAAATTGTTTCTCTTATTATTTTAACTTTAAAAACAGTTATAATCTCAAGAAAAATATGGGTTATCAAATTATTAAACTCTAATTTATAAAAATTAACCCTAAATTAAAGTATTTTGAGATTATAATGACTTTTTAAGAGAATAATAGAAAAATATATATAAATATGATAACATGCATGTAAATGAAATCATTTATGCTTTAATATGCATGAAAAATCATGTTTTATGATGTAAATATAGCATGTTATCAGTGTGCACCATTGGCGCTCGCTGGGTGCTCTCCCTTGCACGCCACGGCTGTGCCACACACGCCAGCCATGCTCCTTGGTGGAAAATCACTTCCCATATACTCCTCGCATATACTCAACCATTTTTCAACCATATACTGACATCACTTGCATTCTCAACCATTTTTACATCTGCCTGATCATTATCATCATTTTCACTTATGAATCGGAATCATCCTCATCCATAGTATCATCTAATCAGCATCCATCACTCACAAATTCCTAAAATGCATACTTGATGAAGGAGTATTGACTCGTGCTAAGTTTTTTTTGACAAAAATTAAAAGGATGCATTTATTCTCACTTGGGTCAAGATGATCATGGAAAGAGTAGAGTATTTAAGGCTAAAGGTTAAAGAAAAATGTCATAAGATGAGCTCTATACCTCAAAGAGGAAAACCCACACCCACCCAAGTCCATACTTTCCAAATTTAGAACATCTTAAGTTTCATACTCAAAACTCATTAATTCAAATATTCCTATGTATCAAGGAGTAGAAAAGAAAGAATATATTGATTGGGATTCTAATTTACACTTTACCTAGCCAGAGAAAAGTGACATTATTTCACTCATTGGAGCCAAGAGAAGAAATGGCCTTAACGAGCAATTTATGATCAAGAGCACAAAATTTGAAATTGACCAACTCCAAAAGGGGTGAACTCCAATTTGAAGAATTATTAAATTTGGAATTGCTCTTGCTAGTTAAAGAAAATGTATCATCAGTTTCCTTGTAGAAGACTATATCATATTTACTATGACACTCATCATCTTTTACAAGAAGATGAATCACAAAATTGCTTCTAGAGATTCTCAAATGTTCGAGAAAGAGGAATGCCAATTTCTATTTATCATACACGAATGATGCAAAATCCTTGTGCATTTTGGAAATAGCTAAGAAGAACCACATTGTTTCTTGAATTACGGCGACACATGAAACCTTGGATGGTTTCCAGTCTTTACATTAAGTAAATTATGATGAAGTGAATTCATGAAGATGGAAATTGGAAAATAGAAATCGTTGAGGGGATTGAACTCTCGTTGCATCCCCTAGAAGATCAATCCTCAGTATCACTTATATTCCACAGAAGTAAGATGAAGAAATTTCTCCCTGCATTTTTGAATAAGATTACTCTTGGGTATAGTTCAAGATCCCTGTACAAATTCAGTGGTATGCTTTGCTCCCTTCAGCATCATCTATATGAACATTTCTCAAAGATAATCAGCACATTTTATGCTCTAGTTAAGATCTACACACTTGCAGTTGTATGATGTTCAGAGCTTGCATCAGCTCTTTGACTCTCCTTTTTGATTATCAAGAGTGTTGGGATTTGGAATGGCCAACTGTGTGCAGGCTTGGTTTATTTCACAATCATCATGATGGTCATGCCAGTCTGCACCATATACATAAATTTCATGCAAATGTTCCAGATATGGATGCCTTGAAAGATCCAATCTTGTCGCGCTTCCAGACAGATGAGACTAACAGAAAGGATCAGAGAGAAAATGACAGTTGACTTGCATCCAGAGAGGCAAGCATCAGAGGTCTCATGCCAAACAACTTGAGATGAGCTCCAAGAAAATTAACTTATTGCAAAGCAGTTTTCTAGAGAGCGAAAGAGAGAAAGATGCAGGGAATCTTCACAATCAAAAGCACCACCATGACTTGCGGTAAATTTGCATCAGAGGGGACCAGCAAAATTTCCATTCTCCCTCTGCTCGTTCCACTTCTCAATCTGCGAGAACCATGAACGTTAAATTACTTTTCTTAATCTTTCGATGAATTGATTTAAAACCTATGCAATAAAAATGAGAAATCTACATAAAGTTGGTGTAATGGAGCCACATTCAAAAAAGAAGTGACCGTGATCATAATCATCACGATCAACATCATGAATTTCAATACCACAACCATAACCCAAGGGGCCCAATGATCTAGATCATCACTGTGATCATCAGCAGATCATGGCGATCAATCTGATGCCAGAAGCCTAGCATGATCGTTAAAAGAAATGTAACACAAATGAGCACCAAGTTTCCATCTCGGCCTAATAGTGTAACCCCGAAATGGTGAGAAGTACTCCATAAAGATGAAACATAAGGTAGTAAATATAAAGAAAACAATAAAAAATCAAATTGAAAGAAGAAAACATAAGGACGGAGCAGGAGAAAATTGAAAGAACATTAGAAATCAAGCTAACGGGGAATCAAAGACTTGATGACTGTAAATACTCACCCATTCCCCGGGGCAAAGAGATCTATAATACTTTGAAAACTTTTCACATTCATTGGATTCTTCACCTTTTGCTTGCAAGCACCTATTGAAAAATTTAAATAAGCCCATTCCTTTTAAATAATATTCAAATAATTCATCGAATTATTAACCTGTGATACTCAATGTAGCGAGTGAAACAGTGCCTCGTTTGATTCGTAGTTGGAAACCGGAAATCAGCTGGAGCAGTTTTTATCTCAATCTGTCCAAACCGAACAAGCTTAACATAATTATGCTTGAAATAATAAAGTTTTGAAAACCTTGAGCTAACTTTTTCAAGAATAATTACACAAGGGAAATAGATTTTTAAAAAGAAATCTCAATAACCACTTTGTATGCAAATGAAATTAAGGAAGTTCGGATTCATCCCGATGTTCCAAGTTGACATAGGTAGGAACCACGGACAGTCAAATTACGTAAAAATATTGAAGGAAAATACGGCAATTATCCCCGGATATTTTAAATAATCGTCCACATGAAGGGTAGAGGAAACATAGTTTTCAATGAGTAACGGCGATGAAAGCCAAAAAGAAGAAAAAAAAACCAGGATTCTTTAAAGTAAAAAAGTCGAATTCATCCACTTTGATGAAGCATGAAATTTAAACAAAAACAAGAAAAAGTATCAAGCGGTAAAGAAGAAAAAGTCGAATAACTGTTAATGGGCAATATGTTTTCAGCAATCAAGGGAAGAGAAGCGAAACTCCCCTCGTTATCTGTCAAGTACACGTCTTAAAAACATTAATCGATCAAATAAACTAATCAAAAACCAATAATTTACCTCCGCCATGAGCAAATAATCTCCCTTCGTCGCCCCCCTCTCTGAATTTCTCGCCCTGCGATCGTGTCGAAGTCGTCGGAGGTTGGAAGGATATTATTCTTAAAGTCCTGATTTAGGGCAGAAAGTTTTGGGCCGGCCAGCGCACTAATTAACCGGTTCTCATCAGGAAACCGGGCTCGAGCAAGACAAGCCCTTTTCACTTGCTCAGGCCCGGATAAGAAACTAAAAATGTAGAGATC
The DNA here is from genome assembly GCA_024174645.1 of Lemna minuta. Taxonomy (NCBI): domain Eukaryota; kingdom Viridiplantae; phylum Streptophyta; class Magnoliopsida; order Alismatales; family Araceae; genus Lemna; species Lemna minuta. Next base: position 2,868,516 of record CM044112.1, read on the forward strand.
GGAGTGCTAATTTTTAAACAAGGGAAAATTAACTTATAAAGAATAATCATTTAACAAAAAAATATATCCATGTATGTATGTATGTATACATGTATGTATGTATGTATACATGTATGTCTGTATGTGTGTATGTATGTATGCATGTATGCATGTATGTATGTATGTAAGTGTGTATGTATGTATGCATGTATGCATGTATGTATGTATGTATACATGTATGTATGTATGTATGTATGTATGTATGTATGTATGTATGTATGTATGTGTGTGTGTGTTTGACTAAATGAGAGTGATGATGATATTAGTGACGATGATATTGATAAGAAATTCATATCATCTGTGATGATCAATGAATTGATGGTATCATCTATTTAGATAGGTTCTCAAATACTATAGATAGAAAAGTAGAATAAGACATGTTTAAAAATACAACATCATTCAATAATTTCACAAAGCCTAAAAGTTTAGTTCCCGGACATAAATAATTGGGATCAAAATCCCACCAAATTGTCCTTTTTGTCTGTTTCTCACTAACCTTTGTGTTCTCCTTTTTGTCTCCCTCTTGGGTTTACTTGAAAATCATCCACATTGTCATCACCATCATCATTGATTCCCCTAGCATTTGCTTGGACTTGCCATAACTGGCACTTAAATGTCGCCAGGGTCTAGATGCATCCAGCCTTGAATACCTAGATCTTTTAAGTTATAACTACTTTTCCAAACCAGAAGATTCTCTCGAAGAGTGCATTGATCATGCACATGATGAGAAAACCATTGAAAATAGATGGAAACTTGGGGCATGAGCAAATTTTGGTCAATTTCCTCAAATAAGACATCTTTAATCTTGGTGGAATCTCTCATGTGCATAGTAATGATGATAATTAGAGTTTAAAAAATAATATGTACCCCTCTTTAGATTATAGAGGAGAAGGGGGTAAAGAGAGATCTAAAGGTCGAGGCCTTGATAGGCCGTTGATTCTAGCTCCCTAGATCTAGTTCTTGGATGTGAAATATTGTGCACTTTTTTTTGGAAAGAGTGTTTTAAGATATCTAGTTCAAGTCATTTCAAAGATACAATATGTGATGTAAATATGAGATCTTTGATTACTTTTTCGTGAAAATAGGAACATCCCCCTAGTATATGCTCTTTCATCTAGCAATGAATATGTTTCCCTAGCTGCCAAGGTACATGCAATTAGATTGCATATTGGAAGTTAGATCTATTGGAGAAGTGATACCTTCTATATCATTGCATTATACTTCTGTTTAACCTTGGAATGAGATACAACATTTTGATTTTAAATATGCAAGATAATACAATTCTCCTAGTTAGGTGCAATATCAAGATGCTGATTTTTTTCCTCGCCCTTGTTAGCCACACAGATAGAATTTGACTTTTGCTCAACTTGGAGATGTCCATGCCTCTCATGAAAAAGTCCTCTCCCATGAGCACACTCAAGATATTCTCCACCCATAAGACACAAAGAAAATGCAAGTAACTTGGCTCATGCACACACACACACACACACACACACACATATATTTGTCAAATGAGAAGACCTACACTATAGACACTATTAGGATGAGTGATTACAAGATAGATATATTTCTCAACCAGTGGTCAACACCAATTGACTTCTTTGAGAAGCAAAGATATAATATCCTAGAATTTGGGCCTAACACCAGTTGATGCAAGTTTGGGCTCACACCTCGATGTCCAATTTCCTCCATGATTGTTTGAATATATAGACAAACTCAACCTTCTAATATTGTTTCCTTCTAACATGCATCTTTACCCACAAATTTATGATTATCTAATAGACAGATATTTTAATTTTTGATCTAAAGAAGAAAAATTTATGAAGTAGTATTTTAATTATGAAAGATATAAATTTTATAGGTTTAGATATTTTTTAACCTTTTATAATATTTAAACGCCTAAAAATTGGATTTTAGGGAGGCCCAAGCAACTGATAATGTGGCATAGTTGTAGTGTGGCCTCATGATGTTTGCCATTGTGTGCACATGTAATACTCACATGGTATAGGTGGGACATCAAACTAAGCATCTCTTACCAGCTTTATTTTATTATTGTCCTTGAATTCAATTTCAAGTGATATGGAAGCTGAGAGGTGTTGGATTGGTCAATTAGATTTTAGCCCTCTGTGGTGAGGTCTTTTTAGGTGTCCATTGGTCTATTGTGAGGATGAATCATGCACATTGATTGATCAATACACAAGAAAAATGTCATACCAAGGACTAATGAGGCCAATGTCATGCCAAATGTCACTTCCCACTGGATCAATGTCACCATCTCAAGCCAATGTCACTGCCAATAAGGCGATCACTTTAACCCTTTGATGTGGGTCGATCAGCGAGCCTACTCACCAAGGGAGCCAATTAGTGAGCTCATGCTTCTCATCCACTAGGCTAGTTTCTTCTAGAGGATGTCTCAAATTTCTTGGGGCTGCCTAATCCCTAGGCCACCCTCATCCAAAGGTCAACATGATTTCTTCCAAGAAAATCTACATTGGTGGAAAGGAACAAGAACCATATCCATCTCACTTAGCATAAGACAATGTCAAGTACGTTGTCCACTGCAAATGGATGTAAAGCGATGAATAATCATAAGTACATGTCCTATCAATTAGGTGTCCATCCATCCTGTGATATTCTTTCTCAATTTTCTCAAGAGGGCATCAAAGAAATAAAAACTTGTGCCTTTTTAGAAGATGGTACTTCCAAGGTAGTCAAAGAGTAAATGGCTGCACAAGAACCCTGTGAGATTCTGTATGCCGCAAATAGTGCTTATGGTAGTAGTAGGAATTTTCATAAGACTAGTCTTTGAGGCGTTAATGATTTTGTTTGTGGCTTGTTCACACCCAAGAGGATACTCATCAGTCCTTGGATGAATGCTATAAACCCATTAAGGAAGAACACCAAGTCATTAGCAAACATGGAATGCAACATATTTGAGCAACTCCTCTTCGAGTGATATGGTTGGTGATGCCCTTGGTTGATGTTGTAGTGAGAGTTTGGCTTATGACCTATTGAATCAAGATGAAGAGGGCAAGGGCAAAGGGTCTCCTTCTCTTGTGACTTAAATGGCTATGATAATGGGGGTGAATTACCATTCACTAGTAGGGATAAATTATTCTTGCACACATGCATCACCTAAGTTGATGAAGTCACTAGTGAATCCTAAGTGTTGAAGGACTTTTGTGAGGATATTGTGCTCAATCTTATTGAAGGCTTTTTCCATGTTGAGTTTTATGATGACTTTGAAACCAAAAAATATCAAAGGCAAGGGGTGGGCTAATTTGTGTACTAGAATGATGGTTTCGTGACTATGTCATCCCTTGATGAAGCTGAATTGTTATGAGGATGTGAGTCTATCAAGGAAAACTCTTAGTTGGCCTATAATGATTTTGAATAAAAATTTTTTAGGACAGATTATAGAGACTAATCAGTCGAAAGTATCTAAAGAGGTTAGGTTTGCCACCTTAGGTATAAGTTCAATAAAGGTGGATTTACAATTCATCCATGAAATATTTTGTTGACAGCTTGTACACGGTATATACTAATGATGTCCTAGTATGCAATATAAAATTCATCCAAAAAACCATTAGGGCTTGGTGATCAGTTCCTACATTTAGAGAAGACCATATCTATGATATCCTTACAAGTGGCAACTCTCTTTGTATCCAAGGTTTCTTAGCGAGTCACTAGGGATGGGATTGAGAAGAGCATGTGCTTAGAGATCTCTATTGGTTGGGAGGTAAGGAGGGTGCAAAAGTACTTAGTCTTTGCCTCTTGCATTCCGGATGGATTCTAATTGTACATCCAGTAGAGAAAGATAATTCTCAGTGAATGATTGAGACCTGAAAGAAACAAAGGTTATGATCAACCTCTTGCAGCAATTGAATGCATGAATTTTGGAGATAATAGATTTGTTGTCACCACACAGCCTTTTCAAGCTACTCACTCATATCCTTCACTGTTAAGTAGCATCCATTCTTGAGGTTGCGTGTTATCACTTTTTTATTATATTGTCATCAACTTTATGCCATTTAGATCAAGTTCTAAAATGTACTCTCTAAAGGCCAATTTTATATAATTAGTGAGTTTGAAATTTTTTAAGATCAAATATCTTTTTTAGCCTATTTTATTGATAATTTAAAATTCGAGATGTCAAAAGATTGAGATTTGGAGAATAAAGAGAAGAATCAAGATATTTTGATCTTGATGCAATTTCTAAGGTGATCTAGTTTTATTTTCTAAGAAAATCTAGTGATATTTGAGGATAAATCCCTTCATATTCTTTATAATTTTGAAAATAAATGACATAGAAATCTAAAAGATTAAATTCTTGATCCAATAAAGGACATTCATGGAAAATGACTAATATTTTCGAAGATATTGATTTTCTTAGGTTTAGGAATTTTATGAAGTTCTCAAGATTTTTAGGAATTTATTTTAAGGAAAAGGGAAAAATTGCAGGCACTAACGAAAGGAATTCGTGCAGTTATTGAAAACACACGTCTTCGTGTTAAAAAAAATTCAAACTCACTAATTTGAAGATTTAATCATGAATTGATTAGTATAATGGTGAATAAGGATCGAATCCACAGAGACTTTGGATATTTTTTACATATATTGAAAATTAGATCGAATTGGACGATGAATTGGGATGAGAAATTAGGGAAATTAACATTTTTGGAAAGAAGACTCCAAGAGGAATCTATGAAATAAAAAATCACTCAATTTGGGTTAGTATTCCCAAAGAAATCGAAGAGTGACATCAAGAGAGAAAATTTGATAACGAAGAGATAGAACTTGACAAAAATTCATAAAATTAAACTAATTTATGTATCAAAAATTTAAAATATAATATAAAAGGATGAAATAATAGGAAAAATTGTGCTTGAAATGATCCAAATAATTGCAAGATCAAGGGTATTCATTCTGCATTTGAAAAAAAGAAAGAAAATTTAGAGTTCAAGCAGCGAATTCTTTCTTCTCCCTTGGAAAAATCTTAATTTCAAACACTCTCCGGACACAAAAATAAATCTAGAAGAGGAAGAAAACAAGATATCCAAGGATTGTGATGTCCAAAAGGTTTCATTGATCTAATATCCAAGAATACATTTTTCTGTCGAAGAGAGAGAGAGAACAATAAGAGGAAATTTGGGTGTGCCATCCGTTTCTCGATTCATCTTTGATCAATGACCTAGATTAATCCTGGGGAGGCGAATGGTTGATCTTATATCGTGGCCGTCAAATTTGCGTTGGAGTGTCGTGATGATGCCAATCGTCATGTGTAGTTTGATCGTCATTGAATTGTGTTTGTTGGATCTTCAATAAATGCTTTGGTTCATGCCATGTACCTTGGAGGAGTCCATCAGGTGCATTACATATGGGTCGTTATAACTCCCCAGATCAATGGCTATGATTGCTTGATTCGTCTAAAATGAATCATCGTCAAATCACATCACGCCACATATCCCCTTCACTTCAGTGGAAATGAAGGGTTACAATTAGATCCATTGCGATGCTCCAATCCAACACTTCTAAGTGTGCCATGTCATCTAAAAAAGAATCATAGTCCCATATTACAAAAAAAAAGAATTTTGTCGATAAATAAAGCGACGGACAATGCGGTTAGCTTAAGCCCCTTATGGGTGCTTAAATTACTAATGACATGCTTAATCACGCACCATGTCTGCGCCACACGTGCACCACACGACATGCAAACATTCTACCATGGGGAGACACACAATCACGTGGCACATCAGTTGCCACATCAGCGCCAAGTGAAAAACCAATTTTTTAAAATGTTTTTAATTAAAATAAATTCAAAAAAATTCTGAGAAATTCAAAAAATTTCAGAAAAATCCATTAAAATTGGAAAATTCCCAACTTTTAAATATAACTCCATTTTAATATATTTTTGAATCAAAAATTAAATAATCTATCATTCTATAAAGTCAAATTTGATCAATTACAAGAGAATAAATTTTAAAATATAATCATTTTCTCTAGAAAATAAAACTAGAAAAAATAAATGAGTGCATAGAAAAATATTTTCTCTTATTATTTGCAATTAAAACTTAATTATAGACTCAAATCTAAAATGGGAATAATATACTCTAAAAATTTAACTTTAATTTTGCAAGATTAGTGCTTAAAATCAAGTATTTTGATATTATAACTTTAAACATAACTCTAAATTACATAGACTGATAAATATGTACTCAAAATATGATAACATGCAAGAGAATGGAATGTTTTATGCCTTAATTGGCATTAATAATCATGGAATTGCAAGTATAGGTTGCATGTTATCATGTATTGTTTCAGTAGTTGACGTAGCACATGTATCACATGGCACACAACCAATAAACCAACAAAAAGGGGGGGATTATTGATTATTCAGCTCTTGCTTGGGCTTACGTATGCACATGTGTCACTCAGGAAATACCTATGTGGCCCAATGATTAGGGGTTTATTACTGTGAATATTCTAAATGCAGCCCAATGGCATATTTTTGTTATTCCTATGGCACATATAACCCATAAAATTTTAAGCAAAGTCCACGTGGGACTATTGTCTCCCTATTTTCTTTTAAGTCATGCGGCAACCTCTGGGCCATTGGATCACTTGATTTAATTTGAACCTTACATCATTGACGGAACAAGACCGAGTGGTCGTCAATTTCACACAGTCAAGGGTAAAAAATAATTCTAAACTTACCAATTTAGTGAAAATATCTCGAGTTGTGGGGTATAATGGTAAATAAGGGTAAAATCTACAGGGAATTAGGAAAATTTATGATGATCTCTTCGAATTTGATCAAATCTGACAATGAATCGATGATAGAAATTGGGAAAAATGGTAGATTATGAAAGAGAACTTCAAGACGATTCCACGAAATCAAAAATCATCAAATTTGACTTTGATTTCGAGGAGAAATTGAAAATCGAAGTGGGATGAAATTTCCGAAAAATTGAAATCGCAAAAATTAACGAAAATTGAAACAAATTCACTTCAAATTCCTAATCTAAACTGAAATTAAATGGTAATAGATGAAATATTAGTGAAAAGCTCTTCCACTAACCCAAGATTTTGATTGGATTAACCCAATTAATCGCCGGATCAAGGCTTTTCATAAAAAATCCAAAAAATCGTGATCGTGGAGTTTAAGCGTCGATTTCTTACTCGTCTTTCATCCAAATCTTGATCTTAAGCACTCCGTAGATGCGGAATTGAGTCTAGAAGAGGATATGATTCAAGAGATTCAAGAGATTTGGTGTCTAAACAGATCAATTTGATTTATTTGCTCTCAAATGCTTTACAAATCGAAAGAACATCTCAATTTATAGGGATTTTGGGCGTAACCGTCCGATCAATTTGATCAATGGCTCTGATGAAACGGTCCATCGCGAACCGTTACAGTTAAGTCGCATCCGTTAGATCGCCGATGGATGCTCAAGATGAAGCCACGTCGACACGCCTTTTAAAACACTTTGAAACGATCGCCGTTGGATCGCAATTCTCTAATGCGTTTCTTCGCGATTTAATCTCGACCATTATCACTCTCGCGATCAACGGTCGAGATTAAATCAATCCAGTGAACTCCGATTTAAGTTACGTGGTCCATCGATCTTAAGTGAAGATCAAGGGCCACGATTTCACCGTGCGATCGGACGTCCCTTACGCTGCCACATCATCGCTCGCATCAACCGTTTGATCGCGATGCGGTTGGACGGCTTTGATCACGCCACATCACCTGCGCGCTGTAAATATTCTCAAAAATCGATATTTAATTAGAAAATTTTGATTTTTAATTCCATAAAATCCTTAGAAATTCATAAAAAATTCAAGAAAATTTAGAAAAATTCTGGAAAAATCCCTAAAAATTATAAAATTCATAACTTTCAAAATATAACTCCAAATTAATCGAAAATTTCTTTCATTTGATCAGAAATTTAATTATCTATCATTCTAAAAAGTCAAAATTAATAGATAATGAGAGTTTTAATTTCTATTTCAAGAATACATTTATTTCTTAAAGATTTTAACTTTAGAAAAATTAAATAAATGTTTATAAAAATAATTTCTCTCATTATTTTAACTTTAAAAACATTTATAATCTCGAGTAAAGATGGGTTATAAAATTATTTATCTTTCATTCATCATATTTAACCTTAAATTAAAGTATTTTGAGATTATAATGACTTTTTTATAGAATGATAGATAAATACTCATAAATATGATAACATGCATAGGAATGAAATCATTTATGCCTTAATATGCATCAATAATCATGTATTATCATGTCTAATTAGCATGTTATCAATCATCACTTACCCAATAAGAGGTATGTGGCATGCATAGAGATGATCATGACTGATATCAAATTGAGGTCGTTGAAGAGAAAGTTCATAGGATCTCATATGATTGTGGCACATGATTTTTTTGGATTTATCGTGATGCTTCGATCATGATCTCACAGCCATGATGATGATGGTGATGATAGTTCATCCTTGAAGGGCAATCCATTGGACAAGGCCCTCAACTAACCCCCTTGAGTTGATTTTTTTTTCTAGAATGGCCCATAGCACAACTAGGTCATGTCATGGCATGGCCGCTCATAGGCCTAGCATGACCCACAACATGACTGATGCTCAAAAGAATGTCACATAGAGTGAAAAGAAAGATAGTAAAAATTATGTGAAGAGATAGAGAGAGAGAGACTAGTGGAGAAAAGTTATCAAATCATGCACTTTGAGATATTTTGATGTGGGTATAGTCACAATTCAAATATTTTTGGCTTTTTATTAAATTTTGTGTCACCATTTGTGTTTTTTTAAAAACAAGAGAGTGCACACAAAAGAATTTTCAATGGCAGCACATGGTTTGTGACATGTCAGCTTGGCGTGCACTAGTAGGTTGAGAGTTCTGCATCAAATGCATCAATTGAATGGCCTCCATCACACACGATGATTTCTCTTCTTCAAACAAAGAATTGGGAGGCATGTGGCACGATCTTGCCATTCATTACCCTAAAACATGATCCAACAAGAAAAAACATTCATGATAGTTTCTAAGCCTTTATTTGGTTTTTGAGAGGGGACATGAAGCCCAATCACACCACAAACCTCCCCTTGACACTCAGATTGGATGGCTAGTGATTAAAGTGACCCATTTAAGGTCCACTTAAGCACCAAACTATAAAATTATTATCCTTACTCCTGTTCAATTTTTTGGACATTTAAAGCCATATTCTTGGTCAAACTCATTCCTTTCACCGAATTGATAATTGTTTTCAAGAATTTTTGAAGAATTGTTATCTAGAGTCTTTGATTCGGTGACATAAAATTATATTCATTATGCCTCTATGTTATTAGAACTTTTTATTTGCATTAAAGGTTTAGTGAGGGTTAGATTAGGAGTAGGAGTAGGATTTTAGTGTGTTTTTTGAGGAGTTTGCAATGATTTTCTCTCCTTTGATTGATATGATTTCTTTCTTCTATATTATCCTCATTTTTACTTTGATTGATCCCCAATTTGATGGGTTGGATTACTTTCTTTTCCCCTCTTTCTAAATCTTCCATAATATTTATTTTTCTCACCTATCTTTGTCCTCTAATTTAACTAAATTGTATTGAGCTGTCTATTGTTGTTGTCAACCCAATTACCTATGGATTTGACACATTTACCATTGTACTTGATTTCAATTATCATAAGAGTGGATTCAACTTATTTTTTATGCCTAAGTGTGTGATTTAGTGTATGCTCACCAATTTATTGTTTCACGTTTATCACCCATTATGGCCCCTCTTTCTCTCTCTTCTCTCTCTCTCTCTCTCTGCTTTGTGCTTGTAAATACTATGGTGCTGAGTTGTTATTCCTTAGTCACCTATGCCTTGTATTGTGATCATTATAATAGAATATTCATTCCTACGAATCACACTTTACACAAATGTACTAAAAATTTTGAAATTGATTGTCACTACGTTCTAGTGTTTGAAGATATATCCACTAAGAACTCAAACAGATTCTATATGATGCCTTGTGTTCCAAGGAGTAGGTTATGAGGTTGATAAGCCTTCTGAAAGTTGATCAAAATATTGAGTGTAACAGAATATGTCGAATCATAAATTCAAAACACCAAGCCACCAAGAACCGATCATCCTATCATTACTATGTATGAGAAATCTCCTAGATTTCTATCTATATATCTGTCAATATCTCTTTATTTCTCTCTCTCTCTCTCTCTCTCTATATATATATATAGAGAGAGAGAGAGAGAGAAATAAAGAGATATTGACAGATATATATATATATAGAGAGAGAGAGAGAGAGAAATAAAGAGATATTGACAGATAGATAGAAATCTAGGAGAGAATCTAGGATAGAAATTGTATAAAAGACTAGTCCTTCACAAGTTTGTGAATATTTGAGGATCCTTCTGTTTTAAAGCTTGAAATTGTAAATATGGGTTGCATTAAACTAATCTCTAATTTTCTTCTTACATATTTTATGTCTTTGATAACTCCAATCCACACTCTCTCCTCTCTTTGTTCTTAGCCTTGTGATAGCTTTATTTTCCAGATCTTTTTCCCCTTTCTTTGTATCCTTTCACTATTTCTCTCTATTACTTGATCAATATTTTCTCTTTAATTTTTCTCCATCTAAATTTCAATTCATGCACTCTCACATGAAAATTTCATGTATATATATATACATATTCTTCCCGAAATTTTCTTTCCTTTCCTCTTTGCTTCATTAAACATCATTGGGTACTCTCTCTCCTCTTGATTCTCAATCTCTTTATACTCTCTCACAGGTGAATCTTTGTTCTCCCTCTTTCCTCCATTTTCTTTGCTCTCTTTTCCTTGAAATTTGAAAATCTTCTCTCTTAATCTATATAATCCCTTCTATTCTTCATGTCTTTCTCTCCCAACTCCTATTACTCTCATATTCCTTATCACCCTATTTACTCTCCCTTTTTTCATCTTTTTTTCTGAAATCTCTTACGAATGTCATTCCTTTTAACTACTTCCCATTTCACCTTATCCCATCTTTTTTTAGTAGCTTAATTCTTTGCCCTTTCCAACTTTTTGTTCTATATCTCATTCTCCATAATTTTTCTGTTCATTCTATCATTTTTAATTACAACTCTAGAGCTCTTACATGTTTATGTTTGTCTAAGACTAATCGAAATATTCTAATCATCAAATTTGATGCACAATCATACAATTAAAAATTGTGATTTCTTTCATGGTCCTCCAACGTGCATGCATTTTACCCATTAGTTTAATGCAACCCATTATTTAAAATTTCAAGCTTTAAAACAGAAGGATCCTCAAATATTCACAAACTTGTGAAGGACTAGTCTTTTATACAATTTTATAAAATTTCCAAAGAAAGCCACTGAAGATCTCACGCTCTCATTTTTCATTTTGATAATCTTCTATATGTCTTACCCTTAAATGGTGATTACTAAGAACTTTTTTCTCGATTACCATTTTTTGTGCCCAAAAGTTTCTATAATATGTACTTGATGATAAGATTTATGACTTTAATCTTATTCCTCTTATGTGGGTATATGATCTCAATTATCCAATTTGGCTAATACATTGTGTTCATCTTTTTCGATATCATGATCATGCCCATCGACTAGTAATGGTGCTTCCAAGTCTGCCTTACTTCCTTCGAGAGCCGTTGCGACAGTCAGGTCTTGCACTTTGTAATCATCAGCTCTCCCTCTTTCCGTCGTCGTGGTGCTGGTTTCTTCAGCTTTACCCCAGAGCACAAGGTAAAGCCCCGCAATGACAACAATCGCACTCACCAGGCTGGTTAGATGGAAATGACTTAGCAGCGTAAGGAATAGCTTCGTCTCGTTTGATGACGCTACAGTGATGGTGATGTGACTTACCTTCCCAAGTGGAGTTCTTCATGAAGAAAGAGTGTGGACATGATGGTGGTGATCACGGTGCATAAGGGTGCAAACATTGCTGAGAAGAGGGCTCCTCTTCTAGAAATACACCATGCTTGGACAAACATAGTCACTCCCGAGCCCAGCACTCCCTGAAACGAGGTCTCCATCAATAACACTGCTCTCTCTCTCTCTCTCTCTATCTCTCTCTCTCTCTCTCTCGCTCTCTCTCTCTCTATCTCTCTGTCTCTCTCTCTCTATCTCTCTCTGTCTCTCTCTCTATCTCTCTCTCTCTTTCTCAATGCCAATCTACAAGTCTATGCATGCCCTAGTGGTAAGGTACAACAAGCTTCGAGTTGACACAAACTTCATACCTAGTGACTTGGAAAAATTCATCGTATCATAGAGTTTGATTGAGGGAATCATTCTCGTTCAGTATACATAACGATGACTTCGTCGATGCTTGAATCATCTCTCTCTTATCTTCCTCTCCCTATTCTCCTTCGCCCATTATCCATTGCATTGAAATACAAGATCGCTACAGGGGATTCTTCTGCCAACAAAGATTGCGGGGAGGGGCCGAAGTTGGCCACACCACTCTCTGTGTATGCTCTTCACTGATTAATGATATTGCTCCACCTTTCTCATCTCACACATTTTCCAGACTCTACAATTAATTGTCCTTTACGTGTCTACTGATGTAGATTTTAGGTTTTATTAGCATCTGAGGTTGGGACTTACAGCAAAGAGGCAGCAGATGATTTCCATGGCTGAATTTAGCCTCCATGCACTACGATCAGGCTCAAAGAGGAATGTCAAGCTGGCCGAGAACAAGAAGGCGAAAAAACATGTCCATGTTGACCATGAAAGGGGATTCAAGCTGGTTCTACTCATGAACACCTGAGAGAGAGAAGAGCGAGATAAATATATAAGATTAGGGAACTCTGACCCTCATCAGATCGGCGATCCGATCTGGATTGATCTCGAGTATTTTTTCCACGTCATGCTCAATGGCCAGATCAACAAGCATTTTCAGGAATTGTATCCGACGGTCGGATGGACAGATAGATGATCCGTCCATCCTATCAATAAAATGGTCAGTCTACAGGGCCAAGATTAGATTTTTTTTCCCTCTTCGTTAGATAGGATATATGGACATATATATATATATATATATATTTCCATTTATAGAGAGAAAGAGAGAGAGAGATGGATAGATAGAGAGATCGAGAGAGAGATGGATAAATGGATAGATAGATAGATAGATAGATAGATAGATAGATAGAGATAGAGATAGAGATAGAGAGAGAGAGAGATGGATGGATAGATGGATAGATAGATAGATAGATAGATAGATAGATAGATAGAGAGAGAGATGGATGGATAGATGGATAGATAGATAGATAGATAGAGAGAGAGAGATGGATGGATAGATGGATAGATAGATAGATAGACAGATAGAGAGAGAGATGGATGGATAGATGGATGGATAGATAGATAGATAGATAGAGAGAGAGAGAGAGATGGATGGATAGATGGATAGATAGATAGATAGATAGATAGATAGATAGAGAGAGAGAGATGGATGGATAGATGGATAGATAGATAGAGAGAGAGAGAGAGATGGATGGATAGATGGATAGATAGATAGATAGATAGATAGATAGATAGATAGAGATAGAGAGAGAGATGGATGGATGGATAGATAGATAGATAGATAGATAGATAGATAGATAGATAGATAGATAGATAGATAGATAGATAGATAGATAGATAGATAGATAGATAGATAGATAGATAGATAGATAGATAGATAGATAGATAGATAGATAGATAGATAGATAGATAGATAGATAGATAGATAGATAGATGGAGAGAAAGAGAGTATACCTGCAGGATAAGCCACATCGACCAGCAACAAATGCTGCCGAGGAGGAAGAGACATCCCAGATACCAATTCTCGGGACTGCTCTTCTGTCCTGCAAAGAGGAGGAACTTTGGGCCCCTGTAAAGGGCAATGGTGATGGCTCCAAGGACGCAAACCCCTGTGCCTGCTACCTTGCCTATTCCTCTTGGGTTTTGAAGGCTCACCTTCTCAAACCTGCTAAATTCTAGAGCTGAGAGAGAAGGAAGCATATAGAGAGAAAGAGAGAGCGAGAGAGAGAAACACACAGACAGAGAGAAAAAGAGAGAGACCCGAGAGGAGCCGCCATGAGAAACGTGACTGCAGGCACCAGGTTTGACATTGCTGTGGCCAGCGAGGCGGAACCCAAGCGTAAACCGAAGAAGAATAATCCTTGATTGAGGGTGATGCTGCCAGCCAAGTCTACGTAAAAATCAATCAGAAGCACTCCTAATCTGGTTATAAGGATTTACCCAAGGAATGACGACAGAAAAATAAGCCAGAAGTGCTCTCTCCTCAGAACAGCCTGTCTCCTGTAGTTCGTGGAAGAACAGTGGCAATATGAGAGAGAAAGAAGAGAGGAGGAACAGACCAGGAGATAGAAAAGAGGAGTGAGAAAACGAGGGTAGGAGAAAGACAGACAGATAGAATGATAGATAGATAGATAGATAGATATAGAGAGGGAGCGGAATTAGAACTTAGAACAGAGTAGAGAGAAAATGAGGAGAGGAGAAAGTAGAAAGAGATATAGATTGATAAATAGTTAGACCAATAGATAGTGAAACAGAGAGACAGACAGGTTGACAGAGAGAAAGAAACAGGGAGAGAGAAAGAGATAGAGACACGAAGTTAGAAGAGAGAGGAGAGAAGAAAGAAGATTAATAGATAGAAAGATAGAATGCTTGATAGATAGAGACTTAGAGAGCAGAGAGCAGAGGGAGTAGAGAGTGGAGAGAGAGTACCCTTGGCAAATGCACGCTATGGGGGCGAGAGAGAGAGTAGCGATTCCCTGCCTGTAGGATAAGTAAACGAGAGGGCTCATCCCCTGAGAGAGGGCAGCCTTCCCCAGAAGATTGACTCCTGCGTAGATGAACTGCAATCCAATCATTGCCAAGGTGGGCGCATACTTCTCCCAGAACCCTCCTCCCATCCTCACACAATGTCAGAGTTTAGAGAGAGAGACAGGAGTGATAACGTTCGCGGCGGTATCTAGATAAAGAACTGCTGGAAGCCGGCTTGGCTGGCTGTCCACATGTTATCGACGAGGCAAATGATAGCTGTTTGCGGATTCCTCATGGCCGCTCGATATGTCTACTGTTGTCTTTTGCGCGCGTCTTATTCTTCTCCATCAATGAACCAAAGAGTCCCTCGCGACGTATTATTCGTCCTCATCTTCGTCAGTCAGAGCATATCTTTGCTATCTTCCGTGAAGGATCATTGAAGCCAGCCAGGATAGAGCTCTGTAAGAACGTCCGTCGATACCTTTACTTTTACAGTATCGATCAAGACTTATTTATCCTATTATTGTTTCCCGATGCAGAAAGTCATTTTGTGTTTGAAATCATCTCTCTCTCTCTATCTGCCCTTTTTCTCCCTCCTATTTACTTAAATTCGTCATCCGCATCTGAATAGAGACGATTTTATTCTTTCTTTTGTTAGAAGTGGCTGCTAGGCCTTTGATGTTCTATGATTATGCTACCATAAATCACTATGAAGCATCATCTCAATTTTGCATGTACATTTAACTTGAATATCTCTCAACGAGAAAGAAAGTTTATTCGCGAGGCACACAAAGGTCTCTTGGTGAGAGGGGACAGACCCTCTTCCAAGGGCATGTCCCCAAGGGGACATGATGAGCTTCACAGAGGCACATCTTTGTACTCGCGAAATTCAACATTTTCTTTCAAAAAATGGTTACTAAGCTTTCACTGATGGTAAATAAAGGTAGAGATAATGAATCCATAACTTCGTTCTGTAAGTCCAAACATACTGAAGCTTAATGAATTAAAATCTCGTAAGTCTCATAGAGATAGGAGGAAATATTTCAATAAAGACTAAAGTAAAATTGCAGTACATAAGCCCAAAAGGAAGCATAATAAATGCAAATTTAAAAATGAACTAGGGTATATTTCTGATAATCTAGCCCCTCAATCGAGTAATTACTGCTTTATAAAAGGGGAGTTTTGAACCCATCAACTTGTGTAAATGGTCCTAGACATGTGTTTGAAAGATCTTTCCTAGAATGCAAGTGTGGTATTTTAGGAGGTAAAACCAAGTATGATATGGATGAATAGTCACTACAAAGATAATAGAATAGAGAAATCCAAGGATGTAAGCATTGTGAGAGGAGCCCCAAACAACACAATAGACTAAATTAAAAGAATAAAGGTTTTTGAAAAAATCAATTAATTTTTGGATTTTTATGCAACGTTTATTTAACATGCCTGGTTCACTCTCGAAAGGAGAAAACAAAGGAAGGGGTTCATAAAGTTTGGAAATACCAAGATATCTAAGACAAATATCATCACCATGACTGTCTTGATGTCTTGATCATTACCATGGCTGAACCCAATCCTCTTCCCTTCATCAGGTCTTTAAAAGGTTCAATGTAAAGGTAAGAATGTAAGAAAACCTTTATAGGCACAAATAAGTGCAATTGAATGTAGAAAATTTATTAGGTAACTAGAAGGCATCAAGAAGAGGTGATGACTATAAATCTTCTGGTCATTGAAAAAAGATGTTTAAACACTTTTTCTATTGATAAAAATAAAATGAATGTGTAAAAAATGATAAAATCAAGTTAAGCAGTGAATGAGGGTTGAATTCATAAGGAAATGCATTTTAAAATGACAAATCAAGAATGTGTAGATAAATTCAAGAAATTAAGATGATAAATTTTTATCAGAAGTTTAATACAAATAAATACCATGAAAGAGGACAATAAATTGATTCTATGAGTCCAAGAACATGCAAATCAGAAAAAGAACAACAAAGTAATTGATGATAGAAGTTGACAAAGAGAATTTGGGCTCGAGGAGAGAGAGAGTTAAGAACGCTATCCTAATTATGCACCGAAACTACATAATTAAATCTTACTTTGCACAGATCCGAGAATTTCCTCACTATAGACCTCAATAGGTGCAAACAATTGACTCAATTCACACGAGAATGAAGGTTTGTATTGAAAGTTTCTCAAACACCTTACTGAAATCAAAAGAAAAATTATTCCTCAAATTGTTATGCACCTACGGTTTTAATCTGATCTAGAGAGGTTTTGCCCTCGATCAAAGCCTTTCAAAGAAAATCAATGAAAAAACAAAGAAAAAGCCTTTATAAGATGATCAAGGTTAATTTGGGGTCATTAGACCATTTTTAATAAGGGAATGAGGGGCTAGATAAGGCCATATTTCCTTGTTGGTGCTAGAATATCAACAAGAAGAGACATGAGAAAGAAATGGCAAGACAAAAAATTGTAGCTGCTTGATACATTAAGTAAAAAAAATAATAGAAAAATAAGATAACGTGCAAATTATGCATTAGAATCAATTAATAATGATGAAATGTATTTTAAGAATGGTACATCACGAATAACCAAATAAGAGCTTGGAGTACGTGAGCCTTTTCTCGTAATTTGATAGGCATTACCGTCTACATTGGGGACAACACAAATTTAAAATATGAGATATATATATATATATACATATATATATATGTAGAGCAATGGTATGTCTAGTCTTCATGGAGGCATGAGTCACTTATTCCAAGAAAACATGACTCCCTTATTTTGAAAACGATAATGGCTAGTCCTGAGATAGTGTCAAAGGAAAAAAACTGGCTTTCATCACATTCTTTAAGTGCTATAAGTGTCTCTTCATCCATGTTGAAAGTGAGAAGTTCTGAAAAAGTGCTTAAATTTTGGAGAAACTATACTTTTCGGATCATTCTTGTGTTTAAGATAGCTACTAATCAATCCCCCTGAGGTTTCTAATTCTTCTGGGATATAAACTATGTGAAGTTATGGCCAAAATAGTGAGTCTTTGATTAAAATTAGGTTATCGAGCAGTTTTTTAATTAAGCCTCATAATCTCTAGTGTCCAAAAAAATGAAATACTAGGTCTTGGAAGGCCCATGAATAAGATCCTATGTGGGATCCCATAACATAATAACTTGTCTCACAAGACCTAATTGGGAGAATCCAATACCTGGATGATAAAAAGAAATCTAAAAGTGGCCTAGGCTTAAGTAATTAAATGATAGGGGCCATTAGCCATGACTTGATCAACAAAAAAGTGATTAGGAAGAGAATAGTATCATTCTTAACCAAACATAAAAGAGTTTGACATGTTGTCATTTGTTACTAGCCAAAATTTATTGTCACCACTTTTGAAAAACCTTGATAGGGTGGTGATATACTTGGGTGGTGAATTATTTTTCCTCATCTATTTATATTACCTAACATTTTTATAATATTCCTTGTTTATTCACTCAAATGCATAAGTTTGCACATCAATTAATTTTATAGTGGGTAGGGTATCCAATCTCCCCATGCCAATCCCAAGAGATAAAATCCTCCCAAAGTCACTCCCCACCTTGTTACTATCCTAGGAGAAAGACTAACTAGTTGGGACACAATTAGTTCAAAGTATGAACTACTAACCCATTCACATATACATAGGTCAATTGACTTCACTCCTTTGGCTTCCTTTGATACAACGCCACCTCTCTCACCATTGATGGGTCAACTTTTCGAGTTGTGCTCATCGCTTCCGACTCAATCAAGGCTTGCTCAATTCTTTGAATTCCATGAGCCCCAGCACCAATCCACCCTTGCTTTGACAAAGTTTGACAGATTTTTTTCATTTAAATATGACTTACTTTACAAGGTTGACGAAATGAATTCTCATGGTCGTTGAAAACACACAAATTCGTGCAAAATAAATACCAAACTCACCAATTTGAAGGTTAAATACTATTATAATGGTGAGTAAAGGTAGAATCCATAGAGAAATAGGGTATTTTACAAGATGTATTCAAAATTTGATCAGATAGGACAATGAATTGAGGTGAGAAATTACAAAAATAGGTATTTTTTGGAAAGAAGACTCCTAGAGAAATCTATGAAATCAAAATTTCACTCAATTTTGGTAGTATTCATAGAGAAATCAAGGGGAAAAATCAAGAGAGAAAATTTGAGGGTGAAGAGAGAAAAATTGACTAAAATTCATAAATTAAACTCTTCTATGCATCAAAATTAAAATCTAATATTATAGGACAAAAGATTAGGAGGAAAATATGTAATCTAAACCAAAATCGTACTTGAAATGATCCAATTGATCGTCGGATCAAGGCTTTTCATTCTGTGTTTTAAAAAGCAAAAATTTAGCGTTCAAGCGGCAAATTTTTCCTATTCTATGAACAAAATCTTAATCTCAAATACTCCTTGGACATGGAAATAAGTCTTGAAGATGAAGAAAATAAGAGATTTCAGGATTGAGATGTCCAAAAGTTTCAATTGATTAAAACATCCCAGAATATTGTACACCTCAAAGAGAGGGGGTATAAATAGATTAAAAATTGGGTGTGGCCATTCGATCTACTTCTTCATCTTCAATCAATGATCCAGATGAAATGCTTGGAGTTGAATCGACGTCGTTAAGTCATGTCTATGGAATTTTAAGATAGAACATCTAGATTTCCTTGCATCATCATGTGTATTCGAATCATTATGAAATTCTTACCGTTTGATCTTCCACAAACACCCACGATGCAGCAACGCGTAGCTCAGAGGATTCCATCAAGTGCACTAAATATGGACCATTATAACTCCCTTGATGGACAGCCACAATTCATTCTGTTTTAGAACACAAATCGTCTTCCAATCAGAGTGGGTCGCGTACCCCTCTGAGTAAGTAAAAATCGATGATTGCAATTAAATCCGCGAATCAAATGTCTCACATCTTGCCACATCACTTATAAAGATAAATAAAAACACAAATAGTCCCACATTAAAAAATTGAAGATGAGGGTAAATTCTTGTAACGGTTAGCTTATGCCCTAAATATGGTACTTCACCACTAATCGTGTGTGCTAATAATGCACACAAGCATGTGACACGTGGTGCATGCACAAATCACCACGTGTCAACTGTTTGGTTTTGAGGTTGATAAACTTTCCAATTTTGATCAAAAAATTGAATGTAATGGGAAAACATTTAATCGGATATTCAAAACACCAAGCCACCAAGAACAGATGATCCTATCATATAGCGTGAATGAGAAAACATACTTATAGGGTTTCCTTGAAGGAGTTCTTGAAGCTATTCAAGTGTCTAGCCTCTAGTAGTATCCACACGATCTCCAAATGGTTGGATCTCTTCTTCAATGCTCTTCACAAAGAGAGAAAGAAACGAAAGGAGAGAATTCCCACAAGGCTTGCATGGGCACCTCGGGTTATGGTCGTTCTCTCTCTATTTATAGACATTTGGTATGAAGTTTTTTCATAAAAACCCTCATAATTATGTCTATATCCACCAACATCTATAGACCTTATGCGTGTGACCCTCTAGGTCCATATATCTCACTAGTTAATAACTCTATAGACCAAATAATACCTTATTAGATTACCTAAATTAATTATCCACATCCACATATAGATTAATTAATAAAAGATCAATTTAACACAATCGATAGGTTGAGTTGACATCCCGTTGGGTGCCAAGCTACACCACGTACTCTAGGAGATATGGAGTATGTACGAACTCACTTATGGAACCTTTTCGTCATCGATTACCATGTATGTATAATCCTTCATCTGCACTAGACTCATAAATGACTTAGGATATGGTCAATTGTCAAACCCTAATCGGTCACTCGAGTTAGTATTGATGTGTGTAGAAATCATCGAGAACTTCTTCTTCGATATTTCCACTATCTTGGCCAAGGATTTCATCGCATCTCATTCCTTGAGTCAATCTCCTCAATTACCTAGGGCAGATGATCTTATCTTGATCACACAATCATCTTCATGGACTTCATGTCGTATCCAATATAAGACATTTTAGATATCCTGTGGTCAGGAATTCATAAGTCATAATCAAAACACGATCATCCATCCATAAGATGTCTTTGATGTCTCAAGTCGAAGGACCACATACACAACCATGACATGAATTAACCTGATTGACAATTAGGTATAACACTATTCAGGGATTAATATGAATCAATTCACTAAACTCTTTTCTCCAAAGAGCACCCACTATCTATCCTTAGTATCTCCACACCGATGGCTACAAGATCAACTATATCATCATATGAGTTGGATTAGATAGTGTTATTCTTTCTAGATAATTCAATCTCGTCCTCGAAGATCCCATGAATAGCAATGTTTTGAACATATGTTTAAAGACTATTGATCACTATATTATGATCTCATCATAATTCACTTAGTCATTGCACATGCACATAGATTTCATTGCAGACATCACACAAGAATGACAATGAATAAATTTCATTTCAATGAACATAAACAAGATACATGAAAGCGTGATTGGCTTATAGGCCACAGAATATCTATCAATCTCCCACTTTGACTAAAGCCAATCACCCTTGTGCATCAACCCCAGAGTTGTGCAATGACGCTCAAAGACTTCTTGAGCTAAAGGCTTAGTTAGTGGATCTACACCATTGTTGGTCGATGGAAGTCTTTCCACCACTACATCTCCTCTAGAGATGATCTCCCTAATTAAGTGAAAGGGCCTCAAAATGTGCTTAGACTTATGATGAGATTTTGGCTCTTTTGCTTGTTCTATTTCACCATTGTTGTCACACAATAATGGAATAGGGTCTGAGATCGTAGGGACGACGCCAAGGTCTATGATGAACTTCTTCAACCAAACTGCCTCATGGGCGGCATTGCTCGCGACAATATACTCAGCCTCTATTGTCGAATCTACAGTGGTGGGCTGCTTGGAACTCTTCCAAGACACTGCTCCCCCATTCAAAGTGAATAGGAATCCAGATGTAGATCCACTATCTTATGTGTTTGATTGAAACTCAAGTCAGTGTAACCTTGGAGCTTAAGCTCCTCTCCTCCATAGACCAAAAATAAATCCTTAGTCCTTGATAACATGCAATCTTAACATGATAAAACATGATTATTAATGCAAAATAAGGCATAAAACGTTCCATTTATCATACTTTGAGTGCATTTCTATCATTCCATGCCATTTTATGTTATAATATCAAAATGCATTAATTTAGGGTTAATTATGATGAATTAAAGATTAAAGATTTTATAACCTATCTTTACTTGAGATTATAAGTGGATTTTAAAGTTAAATAATAAGAGAAATCATTTTTATGAACATTCATTTAATTTTCTCAAATTAAAATCTTAAAGAAATGAATGTATTTTTTAAATAAGAATTAAATCTTTTGTTATTTAAATAATTTAACTTTTTAGAATGATAGATAATTAAATTTCAGATCAAATGAAAGAAATTTGGATTAATTTGGCGTTATATTTTGAAAGATATGAAATTTCCAATTTTTAGGGATTTTTCTGGATTTTTCTGATTTTATTTTTGATTTAAAACATTAAAAATAATTTAAAAAATGATAAAAAGGGGGATGATTTTCGCAGGGGGCCCACGTGGGTGTGCCGTGGCACGCAAGGCCACGTCGCAAAGCCACGCGGGCCCACGCGAGCGCCTGCGTGGTGCGGAGGTGACACGTGGGAGCTATTTATATTTATCTTATATAGTTTATAATATATAAATAGGTCTCCCGATTATCGGGAGACAAATTTATTAACCCTCATAACTGCCACACATTATATACTGGAGAATTTCATTTAATTTTTCCTGTGTGGGACTAAGTCCCACACAGTTTATTTAAGTGCAGGCGACGTGGCGGCACCACAAGCGTCGGATCAAAAGGCGCGTTGAAGATCGTGCGTCGATCGCGTGGACTTAAAGTCCACTGATCATTAATCGCGCATGTGCCTTTTAAACAGAGTTATAACGGCCATGATTTCACGCGATCAAACGCATCGGAAGCGTTAGATCGCGATCCAACGGACGCGTTTTCACGCATTTTACAATGCATATCGCGAAGATTAATCTGGAGCATCCATTCAAGATCAGAAGGCCAAAATCTAATCATAACGGTTCGCCGTTACGCGTTCATCTGGACCGTTGATGGAGATTAAAACGCACCGATCGGACGGTTACGGCCAATTTGCCTATAAAACAATGTGTTCTTCGACTTTTGTAAGACATTCTTGGAGGATTTCGCTTAATCGACCTATCTACACGCATCTTTCCTTGAATCTCTCACTTCTAATCTCTTCTAGACTTGATTCTGAGTCCACGGAGTGATTAAAAGTGAGATTTCGTTGATCGATCATGGAGAATTTGTCTCCTGAACACCGATGTTCACGTTCGAATTCACGGGATGAATAACCGTCGATCCGGCGATCAATTGGATCGATTCGATCGTTATCTCAGGTTAGAAATCATGTTTTCCCTCTAATCTACCGTCATGTATCATCAATTTTTAGTTTAGGATGGTAATTTAGTTTAATTTCATCGTTAATTTCAGTTTATGATCTTCTGATTTTCGGAAATTTTGTCCCACTTCACTCTTTGATTTCTCCGCGATTACTAATCCAAATCGAGTGATTTTTGATTCTGTGGATAGATCTTTGAGTTATCTTTCTAAATCTACATTTTTCCTAATTTCTCACCTCAATTCATCATCCAATTCGATCAATTTCTAAATGATCTCTCAAAAATACCTTAGTTCCTTGTGGATTCAACCCTTATTTACCATTATGCCACTCATTTCGAGTTAATTTTCCAAAATTGGTAAGTTTGGTATTATTTTTGACATGAGATCGTGTGAAATCAACGACCCCGCGGTCACGTCTCATCAGTCCTTCTCAAGTACTTAAAGATGCATTTCACGGCTTCCTAGTGTCTCTCACCTGGATTAGCCTGAAATCTACTCATAACTCTTAGAGCATATGTGGTAAGTCCAAATTATCCTAATTAATTGTGTTGTTATGCCTTTATTCTGACTTAATCAATAAGAGTGTATCTAAAAGAAATTTTCCCTTTAAACTCCTAGCTATCTAAAGATTAGGCTTAGTAAAAGGGGTCGATCCAAGGGAGGCTATGGCAAAGTCTACCTTTCTTTTTATTTAATTTAGAACTTCTTCTCATCCAACTAAACTCAATAGTGGTAGAGAATTATTATTAAAGTCAACTCAGTATTATCTCATAGTGAATGTTTTCTATTTCACCACATTCTCTTTTACATCAATTTCTGATTATACTAAAGAAAAATAGACTCTTTTGAGAAAGTTAAATTTTTTCAATTAAGATGTGAAAGAGAGATTAGGAACTTCTTACTTTAAGAGCTTCTTTTTATTCAGATCTAGAATTCAATTTCATTTTTTTATCTATTATATTCTATTTTATTCTTATTTACCTTTCTCCATTTCTGTAATTGTCTTTTTCTGATTTAATAATATATTCCCTCTTACTATAGCTATTGAATAGAGAATTAGACTGATTTAAAATCTTCTCAACTTGTATAAGATCTGATTTGACTAAAACAGAGCACTCACCTAAATTTTCTAAGTGAATTCACACACAAAATGGAAGTAAGAGAGTAGAGACTGTATCTCTTTAATATTCCTTTCATTTTCTGCTTGAAAGAAAAGGATAACAATGAATGAATTAACAACTAAGAATTTGAAACCTAAAATCTCAGTTGAATTGAAATTCAAAAGATACTAAAAATGAATTATAAATTCTGTATGAATTAATTTCAGTCAATAAATCTTGTGAAGAAATGATTCAATTAGAGGGAAGAGAAAAGAAAGAAACTGACGAAATTAACAAACTGAAAATATAAATCCAAAAATTTAATTTGAATCGAAATCCAAAAGGAACCAAAAAAGAATGAATTATAAATGTTGTTGTAGGAATCTATTTCAGTCAACAAATCAAGAGAAGAATTAATTCGACTCAAAAGGAAAGAAAACAAAACAAAACCAAAAAAACATTTTCATCTAAACCTAATCCCACAAACCTATTTGGAGCTTCCGATCAAAGGAATCAACGCTCCTTGAATGCTCACGGTCGTCACTGCTTCAAGGTGGAACTCCTTTCTCCTGTCTCCTCCAAGCCAAGAATCTTCCCTGGACGAGAAATCAAGAACGGGGCCTCCGAAAGCTTCGTCTCTTTCTCTTATTGATTTTTAAATCGCGCGAGTTTGTTTTGAGATTTGTTACGCTCTTGATACATGTTGCTCTGCATACGTCGCTGCGTTCCATGCCGCCATTGCTTTGGCACCTATCTTCTTTTCATTGATTGGCAGAGGACGATTTGCGTGTCTTTATCTCGTACTCCACAAGTGAGCTAAAAGTTGATCTGTGTACACATCGTCGTGTACACAACCTACTACCCTCTTGCGTGATTGGTTCATACCCTTCACGTGCACTCCTGTCCACAATGCTTTGCAAACCCATCAGTAACAACATGCCCATTAAGGGCATTAGTAAAATAAATTGAAATTAAAAAAACTTTCTAAAGGTAATTATTTCTGAAAGAAATTATAGCTTTAAAATTTCTCATAATAGCCCTAATTATTTGTAATCAACTCCTCCTGGTTTAAGTCTAAAGAAAGTGTTTATTCGAAATATAATATCATGATAACATGCAAAATAAAGATTGATAATGACATTTAATGATCAAAATGTAGGAGAAATAGATGGCTTAGATATTCAATTTTTGCTTGTTATCAATATGTCACATCTAGTCTTGTACATAACATAGTGTACATGATGGATCCAATTGCCGAGGCATAAGGGATCTTCTCCATGAACGCTCTATCTTCAGTAGTCTAAGGCGAATGCTCCTTAGATATCTGAAGTCCATGTCTCATGGGTATGAAACCTTTCTTGGAGTTCTCCATGACAACCCTTTTGACAATGGTGTCTATGTTCATGGATTGGGATAAGCCAAGCAACCTTCTCGGTTTATCTCTATAGATATGTATTCCCAATACGTAGGTTGCTTCTCCCAAATCCTTCATGGAGAAGTTTTTTGATAGCCACGCCTTCACTGATGATAACGTACCTACGCCATTCCCAATGTGTAGGATGTTATCCACATATATGATAAGAAAAGTTATTGCGCTCCCACTGATCTTCTTGTACACACAAGATTCGTCTTTATTCTAAATAAAGTCATAAGATCTAATCTCCTCATCAAACCTCATATTCCAACTCCTAGATGCTTGCTTCAATCCATAAGTAGATCTCTACAATGTGCACACTGATAACATGCATTTATAACTTAATTTCCTATCCTAATTAATTTATATTCATGCTTATTTTATGTGAATATGACGCATGTTATCATAGTTTTTAGGAATTTTCTCCATTGGTATGTCATTTCACTAAAGTCAATATTTATGCATAAATGAAGGATAATTTTATGCTTGACTGATGATTAATCTTTTGAAAAGTTGAAATTAATAGAAGTTAATCTCTTTTCTTGAATTAGTTTGACTTTAGTGCATGTTTTGAAAGATAATTTCAAGATGAAAATGTGATTAAGAAGATTTATTAAGAAATGAGTTAAGTAATTTTTAATTCATCTTAGTTTCTTCCTTAAAATTATATTTTGGATGACATGATGTTAAAAAGGAAGAAAATTGTGATACAATGGAGAAAATTTGGATTAAAAAAGAGTTGTATATTTAAAGTTATGAATTTTTGAAGTTTATGCCCTTTTTCTTATTTTTATCTGATTTTTAAATTAATTTTTATTAAGTTTTCTTATTAAAAAAATCAAAAAAGGGGACTTTTATTCCACAGCCCCGCGATGCTGATGTGGCATGCAAGCTGACATGGCGCGGAGCTGACGTTGCACACGGGACCAGCGCACGGATGCGATGCGGCACTGAGGCCACGTGGCAGGGCCGTGCGTGGCCCACGCAAGGCGCTGGTGGCGCCGACACGTGGCAGGAGGCCACACGGTCCACGCGGACCATCGTGTGGGGCGCCACATGGCACAGGGGTCGACAGGTGAAGGGCCCACGGGTAAGTGGGCCCTGGTAAGATTATTTGGGCGGTAACGCAAACACTTACTGCCCCTCTACCTTTTATACGCGCAAATCGCAATGCTTTTCTCCGTGTGGGACTATGTCCCGTGTTGATTTGAAATGCAGGTGACGTGGACGCGTTGCATGCGTTGGATGTAAATCACATCAAGCAAGGCAGGTCGATTGAGAGGGCCGGAGTCCACCCGATCCCCATCATGAGCACGTGCTCAAAATAGAGAGTAAGTGGGTGCGATCAGCAACTTACCTGGCGACACGTGGACGCGTCAGGAGCGTCCAATCTTCATCGGACGTGTGACTTTGAAATTGCACCACATATAGTCATCTGACCATGCGATCTTTGTGGGACATGATCACCATCGCCATCGGACGGTCGTAACTAATCGCGATCATGACGCATCAGAGGAGGACATGCAGACGTATTTCGACTCACCTTGATGCGGCGATCGCCATCGGACGATGGACGCTCGATCAGGGCGAAATGGTTGCTCACGATTGTGAGGAAATCCGAAAAGCAAGTTATCGCAATTGGACTTGTGGATGCATCTCAACGCAGCGATCTTCATCGAACGGCAGCATCAACATCAAAGGAGAAGTGGTCCACGATCGAGGCGCAATAGAGGGCTGTGATCGCGACGCAACCTTGGCCTGATCGCCACGCGATCTTGGCCCGATTGATGCGCAATTTATGGCCATGATCATGAGCAGTTGATGGCCACGATCATCTTGCGATCGTGGCCACCAATTGGCATCCAATCATGGATCAAGCGGCTCGAATTTTCGGGCGAAATTTCCCTTTATAAAGACGATGTATTCCCTCTTTTCTTCTCAACTTTTTATTGATTCATGAAGCAATTAAGAGAATTTGGAGCAAAATCTTAAGTTCTTCGTGATCTCCCCGCGTTTAGACTCAATTGCGAAGCAATTGGAGCAAGATTTATCGTGAATTCCTCCTTGATTTCATCGAATTTTCCCATTGAATTCCAAAAGTCCGTGAGGAAGAAATCGAGCAAATTCGCTTCAATCCACGTGAATTGAATCCCCATTCTTGTGGCAATCAGGTTTGTAGTGAGATTCAATCAATTATCAAGAGGTACTTGGTGTTTTTATTAGGTTTAGATCTTTAATTTTGTAAATTAGTTCTTAGTGTTCTTCATTTTCTCCAAATTTTAGTCCAAAATTTCACTGATTTTGAAAATACGATATCTCTTTGATTATAATTCTAAATCACTTGATTTTTGTTTCATTAGTTTCTCTTTTCATCAGCTTTCTGTGGATAGTAAATTCATCAAATTCGGAGTTCATTTTACCCTTCAATTTAATGTTTGACCGAGCACTGTTCATTTTTCATCAAAATTTGAATATTGAATTTCAGGGCCAATTACTTTTAAAATACAAATCTGAATTCAATAATTTTATTCTCTTTAGATTTCTCTAGTTTTTAGATTTCCATTGATATATAAATTGTAAGATTTGGATTTCATTTGACCAGTCAATTTGAAGATTTCCTCTGAGGTGTTCATTTCGGGGATTTTCTGATATTTAATTTTCAATAATTCATAGTAAATCCATTTCTTATCTAAAAATCACTAATTCTATATCAATAAATTCCATTTTCTCTCTATTTTCTAAATATATAATTTTCATAATCTTCTAACACCTTTTGATTTTCTGATTTTTTAGAACACCGATTGTTGGTCAAAGTCAATGCTTTGACTTTGACTTTTGGCTTTTCTCTATCAAATCCGAGATTTCAATTCTTAAAATTTATTATTTAATATATTTATATCTTTTCTAGTCATCACATCTTATTTTTACTTCTTTTAGACCTCTTTTAAACCTAAGTTTGACCAAGTCAACTCTACAATTAAAGTCAACCCTGCTCTTAGTGGATCGACCTGATACTTACACATTACTTGATTCTATATCTTTATCTCTGTGAGTTTGGTTTTATAAGTTTTTTTGACGTACGTTTGTGTGTTTTAATGACCGCACTAAAATGCTTCGTCACGCAAATTTTCTAGAAACTCATTTGATGTATAACCCTCAAGTTGTATCATATACACCTCTTCTTCAAGGTTTTTGTTGAGAAATGTAGTTTTTACATCCATTTGTCAAATCTCGTAGTCATAGTGTGAAGCTATGGCGAGAAGAATCTTAATTGGCTTAATCATACCAACTAGTGAAAAGTTTTCGTCATAGTCAACTCCTTGTCTTTGATGCTAACCCTTCGCCACCAACCTTGCCTTGAAGGTGTCAATTTTTTCATCAGCACCAATCTTCTTCTTGAAGATCCACTTACACCCGATAAGCACTATACCCTCAAGAGGGTTAACCAAGTATCATACTTGGTTCTGAGGCATGGATTGGATCTCCTAATCCATTGTTTCTCGTCATTTCTTAGAGTTAGAATTATTTATCGCTTCATTATAGGTTAGAGGATCACTATACTTTAAGTGGAGAGTATCAACATCATCTATCACAATATGTCCCACATATCGATCTAATTGTCTCGGTGCTCTACCAGTCCTACGTAGTGCCTTTGTGTACTTGAAGATTTTTGAGGGCTTTCTCATCTAATGAGCTAGCATTTGTGTTCACCACTAATCGCATGTGCTAATAATGTACACACGCATGTGCCACATGGCGCATGCACACATCCCCACGTGTCAACATGTAAGAGTGCTTGCCACGTCATCTGCCATGTTACCACGGATAAAAACTAATTTTCTCTATCTTTAAATTTAATAAATTTAAAATTAATCCAAAAAAATTATAAATTTTCGTACAAATTCTATGAATAATCCCAAAAAATTAGAATATACATAAATTTCAAAATACAACTCTTTTTTTGTTTCATTAGAAATTAAAAATTTATCATTATAAAAAGTCAAATTTCATAAATAACAAGATAATAAAATTTTATCTCAAACATGAACTCATGTTCTTTGAAAGATAAAACTTTGAAAAGTGAATGAGTAATTAGAAAATTTTTTATCTTATTATTTCACATTTAAAGTTCAATTATAATCTCAAATTTAAAGTGGGATTAATCTACTCTAAAATATTACTTTTAATTATGCATGATCATCCCTAAAATTAGTGCAATTTGAGATTATAACTTTAAATTGCATATGATGATAGATATACACTCAAAGTATGATAACATGCATAAGAATGAAATATTTTATGCCTTAGTTTCAATTAATAATCTTGTAATTAGAAGTATAAGTTGTATGTTATCAAAGGTAAAAAAACAAATACAAACTACTCAAATTAACTTTTTGGTCAACCCTCTAGACTCGTCTCTGATGGATACTATGTGGCCAATAAGCCAAACACACTTTCATTTACCTTGTTTATGTTTATTGAAATGAAATTTATTTTATTGTCATTCTTGTGTGATTTTTGCAATGAAGTCCATGAACATATGCAATGACTAAGTGAATTATGATGAGATCATAATATAGTGATCACTAGTCTTTACACATATGTTCTAAACATTCCTATTCATGGGATATTTGAGAACAACATCGAGTTATCCAAAAATAATAGTACTATCTAACCCAACTCGTATGATGAGTATGGTCGATCATGTAGCCATCAGTGTGGATACACTAATGATAGATAGTGGGTGCTCTTTGGAAAAAATAGTTCACTGAATTGATTCGTATAAATCCATGAATGGTTTTAAACCTAATTTTCAATTAGGTTAATTCATGTCACAGTTGTGTATGTTGTCCTTTGACTTAAGATACCATAGAGATTTTGTAGATGGATGATCTTGTTTTGATTATGACATAGGAATACACAGCCATGGGATCTCTAAAATGACATAAATTAGATATGACATGAAGTCTTCAAAGATGATTGTGTGGTTAAGATGGGATTATCCACCATTGATATTTGAGGAGATTGACTCAAGAAATGAGATGTCATGAAATCCTTGCCCAAGGTAGTGGAAATATCAAATAAGGAGTTCCTGATGATTTCCTACTCGTATCAATACTAACTTGAGTGACCGATTAGAATTTGACAACTGACTATATTAAGCCATTCATAAGTCCCGTGCGAATGAACGGTTATACATGCATGTTAATCAATGGCAGAAAGATTCCATTAGTAAGTTCGTACATACTCCATATCTCCTAGAGTACGTGATGTAGCTTGGCAACCAATGGGCTAGCAACTCAACCTATCAATTGGGTTAAATCAATCCTTGTTTAATAAATCTATATGTGGATGTGGATAATTAATTAATGTTGACCAGTAAGATGTTATTTGATCTATAGAGTTATTAAATAGTGAGATATATGGACCTAGAGGTATATGGATGTTGGAGGAAATATATATAGTTATGTGGTTTTTTATGAAAAATCCACATACCAAATGTCTATAAATAGGGAGAGAACGATCACAACTCAAGGTGTCCATGCAAGCCTTGTGGGAATTCTCTCTTTTCTTCGCTTTCTCTCTTTGTGAAGAGCTTTGAAGAGGAGATCCAACCATGTGGAGATCGTGTGGATACCGCTAGAGGCTAGACACTTGAATAGCTACAAGAACTTCTTCAAGGAAACCATGTAAGTATGTTTTCTCATACATACTAGATGATAAGATCATCTATATTTGGTGCCTCAATGTTTTAAATATATGATTCAATGACTTCTGATGCATTCAATGTTTTGATCAAAATTTCAGACAGTTTATTGACCTCAGAACCCAACAAGTTACTCATGTCTTATTAACTTTAAATTTTCTAGGATCATCAATAGGGGGGACCTTTGCACACATGACTAGTGGTTCCTCCATACTTACCCCCCATCACCTCTAATATCCATTATTGACGGTCGTTCTTGTGCAGTGAAATGACATAGTATGACCCAACCTATCGCCATCTAGACTTATGTGATGTCCTCTATGTCCTAGAGTTTATTATCAACTAACAAGTCCAAAAAATGGAGTAAATTATGTCACTCTTCAGATATTTGAACTCATGCAATAGAATTTATAAAATTCCCTTAATTTCTAAGCTATACCAAGTTAGGCTCAATAAGGGGTCAAATCCAAGGGAAGCGGTGGCGACAATCTCAATTTTTTTTATATAGGGCAAGAAATTTGCAAGACACATCAAATTCTATAAATAAGAATAAAAGGAATTGCCAAGAATCACTTACTACCTTTAAAGAGTAGATTAATGCAAAAAAAACCCTATGAAATGGTCAATTCAAAATGATTTCATCATATTGAAATAAAATCTCTCTTTCATTTTATCACCTTAGTTGCAGAGAATGATAAGAATAACCAAAGAAATTGGTTAAGGGAAGCCAATTTCACCCAAATGCAGCATGAATTACAAATTTAAATGACTTTACCCCTTCATTTTTAGTTTATTTTTATCATTGTTAGTCCTTTAAATTTTTATAATTATTGTTTTTATCATCTTCTTTTACTGAAATGGATAAAAAATCACAATTACATAAAATTTGGTCTTTCTTAGATCAAGAAAAGCCAAATTCCCCAAAAGAAAGAGAACTGTTAGAGGTTTGAAGATTAAAAATCATAATTCATGTTTTAATCGTTTGACTCATGCCCAAGAAGTTGAGATGTCCTTTTTCTATCATTTACAAATACAACAAAGGTACTGTCTGGTTGACTTTGTTCTTCTCAAGGCTAAAAAGAACTGATCTTACCAAATAGGAAAAGAAAATTAGTGGATTATTTTGGGAATTAAATCATTTTTAGTTTTAGATGTCTACAACTGAAGATTAAGAACCAAAATCTAGAACTATAAACGTTAGAAAAATTAAACTTACGAAAATTAATAAGAATTCAGAAATTTGGAATGTATAGAATAGACTTCAAGAATTGACATGCAAAAAAAAATGTAAATCTAGAGAAATACAATCTTCAACACCTAAATCAACCTTCACAAACCTCGTTGCAGCTTTAAATCATATTCACCTTCATCCTCAAGCTAGAAGTGTCGACTAATGCCTCAACTATCATGAACAATAGGAAATGATGATAAAGACCTCAAAACTGCACCAAATTTTGTTGAAGATTGACGCTAAGGGCTCTAGAACCCACTATGTCCTTCAAGTCAATGATCGGTTGGGCAAGAAATCCATAACATCCCCCAATTTCTTCTGATTTCTCTTATATCTATTGAACTTGTAAAGAACGCATTTGTGACCTTATTATATGCTCTGATACATATCACTCCATTTGCATAATTATACTCTGCGTTGTAATTGATGTGACGATTTATGAACGTCTTATGATTGGTTGAAGATCGCATGCATGTTTGTGCCTTGCACATGTTGGGTAAGCCAAACGTGTCGTTTTCGTGCGTCGTTAAAACACAAAGACGATAGTCAAACAAAATTTATAAAACCGAACTCACAAAGATAAGATATAATAATCAAGTATTGTGTAAGTATCGGGTCGATCCATAGAGAGCAGGGTTGACTTTAATCACAGAGTTGACTTGGTCAAACTTAGGTTTAAAAGGTTTTAAATAAGAGAAAATAATATGTAAGGAATGAAAATGATATTAATAAGCTAAATAAGAATTTTTAAGAATTTAATTCTCGGGTTTGACAAAGAAAAGTCAAAAGTCAAAGTCAAAGCATTGACTTTGACCCACAGTAGGTGTTCTGTAAAATTAGAGAATCAAACAGAGTCAGAAGATTATGAAAATTAGATATTTAGAAACTAGAGAGAAAATGAAATTTATTGATACATAATTCGTGATTTTCGGATAAGAAATATATTTATTATGAATTATTGAAAATCAACTATTAGAAAATCCCCGGAATTAACACCTCAGAGGAAATCTTCAAATTGAATAGTCAAATGAAATCCAAATCTTGCAATTTCTATGTCAATGGAAAGCTAAGAACCATAGGAATCAAATTCTAATTTGTAAATCAAAAGTAATTGACCCCAAAAGTCAACATTTGACTTTTGATGAAAGATGAACAGTCCTTGGTCACACGTTAAATTGGAGGGTCAAATGAACTTGGAATTCGATGAATATCCACGGAAAGCTGAGGAAAAGAGGAATCCACTGAAACCAGAATCAAGTGATTTGGAATTATAATCAGAGAGATATCTTATTTTCAAAATCAGTAATTTTTTGGACTGAAAATTGGGGAA